>JARHVA010004680.1:562500-700000 GCA_037957365.1 Torreya grandis | reverse complement strand
CTCTCTTGATCTAACACACTAGACTTTGTGTTTGTTTTATGGACTTACCCTAGTAAGTTATTGGTTTTTACCATATTCCATGAAATCTTCAAGTGTTATCTCTTGTTCAAGATTAAGTTTCATTTTATCCTTCATAGGTATTTTTTGGAATAGTTCCCTATTGATGGATTTAAACCATAACTAAAAACTATGGTCAATGGTATATTTTTTTTGTTTGAGTCATTCATTCGTTCTAATCTGAGGGGGAATGGTTGTGATTCAATCCGTGGGTCTTGTTTTTGAAAGGGATTAGATTTGTACATCACTTGGGTGTAGATTCTTCCTGAGTTAAGGACTGTCTTAAAAAATATTGATTTTTTGGAATTGGATAGTGGTCTTACCTCTTTGAATATATGTCATATATTGAGCCTCTTTTAGAATCTTTTGATTAGACTTTAAGAATCTTGAAGGATCGATCTACTATAGTTATAGAGTGGAAAACACAATTTTTGCTCTAAGTGAAAAGGAGAGATAGAACCATAATAGTAAATACTCTTCATGTTCAAGTTTGGGGGCTATTAGGAATATCCTCATATTTTTATGAAAAAAATGGTAGGATTTTAGGGTTAGGATCCTTGATAGAAGGTTTTAGTCTGTCTCCGATAGTGCCTGCCTAGTTTCTTTTAGCTAGGAATTTAACACGTGGTTTAAATAAATATCCTATTCTAGGGGAAGGTGGCTTATTTTTGTATACTTTGGGGATTTTATATGGGATCCCTCTTAGTTTTAATATCTCATTTAAGGAAAATGGCAATCAATGTGGCTTTCATATCTAGTTCATTCCTTAGAATTCTTAGATGTCATTTTCAAGTGGCTAGGTTTAGGTTTAGATTCTTTGGGGACCTTGAAGGAATGCTAGAGACGTAATCCTCCATTTGTAGCTAGGATGATTCTTGATCTAGACAAAATCAATTTTTTTTGGAAGGGTTAGTTCATGGTCTAGTCAAAATGTGTTTCTTATTATTTTGAAACTTGGATTTCTAGATGTTTTAGTCTAACATAGTTATTTCAAGTAAAAATTGACTGGTTGATGTAATATTCAAATGTGGTTTGCCTTCTAGTTCTCAATCTATTCAAAATTAGATGCTTTTAAGCCCTATGCCATGGCTCTTTCTGTCAAGACTAGCTCCCATAAATACTAATTATGGGATTGGTAATTTGATCATATTGGGTTCCTATCGGGATCTTAGGGAGCATGATGGTTTCTTGAGACATGGTCCTTGTTTAGCCCAACATGGTTTTAGGTCTAGCCAAAACCCACTAGTTGTTGCACTAGCCAAAGATGGTATTGGCTCTTCCTTTATGGATTCTTGATCTATTAAAAATTAGATTTTACTTCTTTCATCTAGGTTTTCTTTGTACTTTGATAAATTATATTAGGTCAGTAGAAGACCTGGTCCTCCTAACGTTTCTTTCATTAGGGTCCTTTTTTAATCCTTGTTAGTAATGTTTAGCTAGGGGGAGACTCAATCCTCCTGATATGTCTGAGTCTAGTACCCACACTAGTTATTAAAGTTGAGATTAATCTAATATAAACATGATTTTATAGATTAAAATTCCATACTAAGCATTAAGAGATTATAAAATATTACCATTCTCTTTTTCTCTCTTACCCAAATTTTGTACATTCTTATTTTCGATATAGCATATCTAGTATGAACTAATCTACTCTTTGTTTTCTCTTGCATATTTACACTTCATGATGTTTTCTCTCTATGCAAACCTAACATTGTACAGCTTCATGAGCTTCATCCTTGTAGGTAAGTTTAAGTATGCTTTCTATTTTTCCTTTATCCTAGTGTTTTTCTTTGTTGCATCACTAGAATAAAGTGGGGAAAATGTAGTCTTATAAAATTTTAAAATTGGTATCTTGAGTGTGGCTTATGACACTAAACCCATAGGTCCTTCTTTCATGCTCTCATGGCCCTTCTAAACACCATTTTAATTATTCCCAGTCATTTAAGGACTTCTAAAACTTGATTCCAGATCAACCAAGTTACATTTCAAATGCTAATTCGATCCCCTAAAGTCTTGCACCTGTAGGACAAGATCACCCAAATTAGACTATAGTGTTAGACCCTAGGGTATATTATTTTGGTACTCATGTCTAATTGCATTTTTAACTCCAATGATCATTTATTTTTGGTTCCTATCCTTCATCTTATCAGCCTAGTGTGAATACATTCGACCCATGACCAATAAATATCTATAAAAGGACATTCAAAGTTCATTTATAAGTGGCTGGAAAATACTAAAAATTAAGAAAGAATACAACAAAAAACATTTAGATAAATTTACCTATTTTTTGCATATAACCATTCAATATAGCTACAAGCATATCCCAATCCTCAATATTGGATAAAGTACATCAAGTGGGATAACTACTTATGGATTGATCCCTCTTTGGAGTACTGGTATGTAGGCAACATACCCACACAAGCGGTGTGGATACATATTTAGTGCATCTTACACACACTAACTCTGTTTTATTTCTCAAGTTTTATCAAACAATAATAAAGTCTATATTTTGAAGACTAGATCAGCTCTATAAATAGTTTTTTATAATTTCAATAGTCGATATTTCATAGGTAGACTCACACAATGATAGTGAACAAAACCCAGAAAAATTAGGTCTCTAGGAGTAGTTTGGATAATAGCAATAGAAAATGACTATAGCACTAGACCTGAAGGTGTCCTATTTTGGCGCTCCTATCCTTTCAAAAAGTGATATCCAAATCCTAATTAACTACACTATCATAGTCTTGCATAATAAATTCTAGACCCTATTTCAGTCATTTCATCTTATTTTTAGCTAAGTATTATTTTCTCCATATTTATCGATATTTATAGAAAGGTTAAAAAATACAAATAAACTATATGAATCAATTGTTAAATTATTTTAATATTATTTATTGATTTAATCAACTCTAACCCTTAATTAAATTAGGAATAAGACTCCAATAATCCAAAAATAATTATATGAACCTTCTTAATAATAGTTTGTGTCACTAAAACCCCTATTTATAGACCTCTATAACTTAAGAAATACCATAAACTTATGAAAATAGAATGGATAACAATTAAAAACATTAACTTACATCCTTATAAATTTTATATTCAATAAAATTTTATAACAATTTTTTTTTATTAATATCTAAATTGCAATGATGTACATCCCTGTAGACTATCACACCTAAATTCCTTAAAAACCTAGTAATTGATATTTTTTTCCTTGTCTTCATGCATTCTTATCATCATTTATTCTTTTTTATAGGTATATATTGTTCTTATTGATTCCTAAACTGGATTTCATATTTCTTTATGTAACAAGAATCTCTCAAAAACCTATGACTTATTCTAAAACATACTTAATTTTACCTTGACCTACATTGGATGCATCTAGATTGGTGTTAGGATAGGATAAGAATTAATATAATATTGTAGACACTTATAACATGTGTATATATGTTAAATACCCATTAAATAAGGATCAAAACCTTTAAAACATTCCCAAAACCTTAAAATTCCTATGAACAAATTTTGAATTTTGAATTTTTAGTTTTAGAAACCTAGAAACACCACCAAGTGATCTACATATAACAAAGAAGATACATAAAAAACTTATTATTAACTATAAATAACATCTTAGACCTCTTAGTGATCAAAATAAACATAATTTAGCTTATTATTTATATGCATTTTCATCATATTATAATGGGATAAAAGAATTGTTCATGAGTTCCTACTCATGAGTTTTTCAACACTACTACCATGCTTGGCTATCTATGAAGGTCTCATCCATGTTTTAGTTTTAGTTGAATGGATTTTAAAATCTATTAGTTACTAAAATTACTCATTTCCTCTAGTATTTTTCACCACCTTCATTTTTATAATGGCTTCAATTTGATCTGGTTGTACCTTTGGTAACTATTGCTCCAAGTTGATGGTCTGATCATATTTTATTTTAGGTTACCTCTTGAGATTTCATTTAATTATAAAGGATATAGTTATTATACATTAAATATGAGTGATATCACAATTTTAAATGTGAGCTACAACTCATATCCATTATTAGATAATTTTCTTAAGACCTTACTAGCCCAATTTTATTCATCTTTAACTTATTATATACCCCTTAGGGAATGTTTATTTTCTTATATATTCATGTAATAGATCACTCACCTCAAAATTAAATTATTTTATTATCATATCATAACTTATCTTATATGTATTTTAAATCAATTTTATTGGTTATTTGACCTACTCATACAACTCTTATATAACTATAGCAAAATACCCACCTATTGCACTTATTTTAACCTACTTACCTGAGATCCTTATCTCATAAATGAATATTATGTGTTTTCCATACATAATTTATAATGGGATATAACCTTTACTTATATCTAGAGAATAATTCTATGTAAATTATGGTTGAGATTGTACCTTATCCCATTGTTTATGATGATTACTTACTAAAATTCTATATATATATTTGAAAGACTCATATTGACCACTTAGTTTTAACATTAATTTGAGGATGGTAAGTTTATTTGAATCTTAAATTGTTCCCCATATTACTCCAAAGTTTCCTAAAAATGCGCATGTTTTTTTTATAATTGACATGTACAATCCTTTTAGGAAGTCCATGAAATCTCACTACTTTGAATAGCATGTTTACATTCTTAGTTGCATAACTCATTTTTGTGAAAAATATGAAATGTGCCATTATATAAAATATATAAAACAAAAAAATATAGATTCAATATGTATTTTTCCTTTGGCATCTCAAGTAAAAAATATATATATTCATTAAATCCCATGGTCTACCAGGAGTAGGCAATGGCTAGTACAGGTTTGTATTCTAACTTTTCCTCTTAGAACGTTGACATATATTGGACCTTTATAAAAAAAATATTTACAAAATATTGAATCCCTTGATAGTAATATTATGTAATCAATTGAACAATCATCTTTATTTGTAACCAAAATGCCCTGCCAAACAACCATTATGTTTTTATTTTAGTGGATTCCCTTTCATTGACCCTCTTAGTATGCACAACTAGCTTCCCTTAAATAATAGTCTCTCTTGTATCATATAATACATATATGTACTTATATATATTATTAGCATATTCTCACATGCTTTATATGACTCCTTCAAATTAGGATCTTCTCTATATAGGGCTTTTAGTGATTAGAATCCCCAAACATTCACATGAGACTCTTGTATAATTAGGCTTCTTCTAATTAATGCATCTAAAAATTTGTTATCATAACCAATTTTATGTTTAATAAAAAAAATTGAAAAAATCAATCCAGTTCATATGCCTTTGACTTAGTTTATTTTGACTACTAATGAATTATAAGACATGATTTCATGTATAAAGCACAAATTGTTTGGCAACTAGATAGCTTGTCCAATTATTCAAGGCTTAGATAATATTTTATAATATTGGTCATATGTTGAGTATCTCTTAATTTTTTCATTGATATTTTATCTAAAGTAGGCAATTTGTTTTTCCTCTTGGCTCAAAATAATTCCTATGTTATTCCTACAAGCATCACACTCTACTTTCAAAAGTTTACTAAAATCTGGAAAAGCTAATATAGTTTGTTTTATGACCTGTTTATTGAAGAATTAAAAATTTATATTAGTTAAATTATCTCATTGAAATTTTATTTTCTTTCCTATGATAGTTTACACTATTGGAGCATAAATGCGACTAAAATTAATTAACAAATTTCTATAAAATCTAGAAAAGCCATGAAATTTTTTAAATTCAAATACACTCTTTGAAGTAAGCCATTATACTATGTCTTTGACCTTCTTTTTATCCATATTCAAACTTTATTTACAAAGGACAAATCCTGAATGGATAAAATTTATCTTCATTTAGGTACAATTATTGAGATTGATTAACAACTTATCTTCTTGTAGCTTATTTAACACCATTCTAGGATGTTTAATATGTTCTTCCTTTGACTAACTATAAATTATAATATCTAGGTAAATAATGACAAATTTACATGTTAAAGCCTTGAACACCATATTCATCATCTTCATGAAACTGCTTTGAGTGTTATTGAGTCCAAATGGCACTACAATACATTCATAAAGTCTATAATTAGTCTTAAAAGTTGTATTCCATTTGTCTGCCTCTCTAGTCATAATCTAATGATAGCCACTTTTAAATTCTATATTTGATAAATACCTTACACCACTTAAACAATCCATTCAATAATCAATTCTAGGAAAAGGAAATCTATACCTAATTGTAATCTTGTTTATAACTATTGAAACAATGCACATTCTCCATATTACATCCTTATTAGACACTATAAATATTGGAACAACATAATAACTTAAACTTTCTTGAGTTATGAATTTGTCTAACAATTCATGCACTTGAATTTTTATCTCATCATTATTTTTTTGTGTCATCCTTTACGTTTATTTATTTGGTATATTGGCTCATGAAATGAGATATATATGGTGCCTAATGTTTCTCATTAGAGGAAGTTAATTAGGCAAATCATACAACTATGTCATCAAAATCATTAAGAAAATTGTGTATCTCTAAAGGTAGATCAATAATTTTTATGGATGTAACAATGGTACTAGGCTTACCAACTAATGCATAACTTACCTTTCATATTTTTTTTTATTCAAGAATTATTTACCACTTTTTAACAAAACATTAGGATTTTATTCTACCATTTCCTTCTCCTCTTTCAATGGTATGAGTCTGTGCTTCTTTACACCTTTCTCAAAAGTGTAAGTTTTATTTCTCCCATAATTTATGGATTTCCTATCAAATTTATAAGGTCTTCCCAAAAAGACATGGTAGACATATATCAACATGAAATAATGTAACACCTCATCCTTTTAGCTGCCTACTTGAAACTCAACTTTTTATTGCTCATTACCAAGATTTTGTGTCTTTTTTTACAACCATGAAACTAGTAAGGAGTAAGGTTGGTGTGATAAAATTTTTAAGCTTAAATTTTCAACCATTTTTGAAGATGTTATATTATCAATACTTCCACTATATACAATTTGTTTTAAACTCATACCTTTATAATTTAAGGTGGTTCTAAATAATGGCTTCATTTGTGTAAGATCTTTTATCTCATTTTTAGCTTGGGCAATGCCCTCTTCATAAGTAAAGCTTCTCCAATTCTAGGTACATCATCATGATAAAGTGATATTACACTCTCCTCACCATTTTGAATAATTTTAGCATAACCTTGAATTTTTGAATTATTCTCTAAGCACTCACAATATTTATGCATGCCTATACTTGTTGTACTTGAAAAATCTACCTTTAAATCCTCTTCCTCTGTATCTTGTGAATAGTCTCTTACCTCTAAATAAATAACCACCTCTTATGGTGTGACATTGAATTTATTAATTTTTAGCTTATTCATTATATATTTGCATTTGATTCCTTTCACCATGTTATCGTCAACCTCTAAATCTTTTTGTTTTGCCCTTGAAAGTTGACTTTCCTTCCTTGGCAATTTTTCTTTTGCTTTAAGGGTAAATTGGTATGACTTTTATATTTATCTTGGTTATATAAAAATAATTTTATCTTGGATTTTAAAATTAAATCCATTTATTTATCTATCCACCTTTTCCATGTATCCCTCTATGCGATCTTCTCTTATTTTTAATCTACAGAACTCCTTTGTGTAGACATTTACTGTCATGTCTTTTTGATTTAGGATTTGAAGTCTCTTGAATAGATTGGTCTTGTAATGTCTTGGTAAGAATTTGTATTTCATTTTGTATACCATTCTATCAAAACTCTTGATATTTTATATATATTTCACTCCTCATCTTGAACTCCATCTCACCAGAGGGATGCATGACCTTTGAATCATGTACTACAAAATATTTTTTTTTCATCCTATGTTACTTTATATTCAAAATACTTGTCCATGGAATTGATTGAGTAAACTAACTCCTCTAAATTTAATCTACATTCATACATAAGTATTTCGTATTTGGGTCTGGAGATAACTCATGACTTCTTTGATAATCTCTCTTCTACTCTTTCTTCTCCTTATTTTTCTTCTTCTACCTCTTCTTCTTGGGGCCTTTCCTCTTCTCCGTCACTAACATCCCCTATATCCATTCATCTTCTCTAAAATAGATCCATGTCTTGAAAATGATCTTGAATGTTTATCATTTCCTCTACTAACATTGATTTAGTATGTTATCTCTTTTGACCTGCTTTGCCTCTTCCTCTAGCTGCCATATTCACAAGCTTCCATTTCATAGTTTTTTCTTATTTCATTTACTAATATATTTTCAACATTAGAAAACCTTATACTATGTTATGATACTAATATGGTTAAATGGGGTCCTTACGATCCTACATCCTTCAACACACTAACTTGGCTTATACGCATGAAGCCTTTCTACTTGATTTGTTCTTTTACCCAATATAATAGACTAATCTAGTACTTTTATGGGACTATAATTGTAATTCAAACTTTTTGAATCATTAAAAAGGTCTTCAATCAGTCAAGCTATGTTATACAACCCAAAAATTGTAATATATATATATATATATATCTCTAGATATATTTAAGATATGAAACAACTTTTATCACTTATAAATCATTTGGATGATATTATCTATGAAATTTTTAAGGATTCTAAGGTTTCATTTGAAATATACTAAATAATTTTTGGCGTAAACCTTGACCTAGGGTTTTTCTAATTATAAGTAAATTGATAGCATAAAATGGATAAATATCAATTTATAATGGTTGTCAAAAGTTCATTTTATCCATATTAAGATCTATATATACTCCCCTTACTAATACTCTTACACTTTTGAATTAATAATCACAAACAAAATTGTGAAACCTTCTTCCTATAAGACTATGCAACTAAAACCCCTTTTATAGTCTTATACAACTCAAGAAATATCATAAACTTATGAAAAAAGATTGGTGAAAAATAAAAAATAATAAATTACATCATTAAAATCCTTATATTCAATAAAATATATTGACAAAATATTCTTTTATTTATATACCTTTTGGAATGATATACAAATCTATAGAATATCACCTCTAAATTCCCTAAAAAACTTTTTAATTAATCTTTTCTCCTTATCTTAATGTATTATTATGCTTATTTGTACTTGGTTAGAGGTATATGTTATTATTATCGATGCCAAAAATTATTGTCTTCTTTTTTCATGTCACAAAAATATCTCAACAACCTATGACTTATATTATGACATACTAATTAGGCCTTTACCTACATTAGATGCATCTAAATTGGTTTTATGATAGGCTTAGATTGAGTATAATATTGATGGACATTTAGAACATGTGGACAGACCCTAAAGAACCATTAAATAAGGATCAAATCTTCCTTTCCATATGGAAAGGATCAAATATTCCTTTCAATTATTATATTACTTACAAACATCCTTTCCATATAGACCTTGCCTATATCCCCATACCATTTTTGATTATTAACTTGTATGATTGATAGATATAATATGGTATTATATATATATATATTTGTATATTATGTCATCCTTATCTCATTAATCACATGGATCCTATATTATTAACTATATGTCACATGTAGTTGTATATTGAGACTACATAAAGATTAAACTAGTACCCCATTTTTGTGGACATTTCCATACATGTCCATATTTTTATCAATACATCTAAATGATTATTAGAGTGTGTATTGGATTACTTGTATCACATTATTCATTTTTCATAGGTCATTTACCTCTATGATTTTTTGATTTTGCATCAATAGTATATAATAGTTAACTTGTTATTCAATATCCTTTAGTCACAATGTTTTGTTTTTCAATGTTAAATGCACTTACATTATCTCTCTCTATTCTACAATTCTGATTGGATTAACTTGGATATTTTTTATTTATAATATCCACATTATATTTGATAAGTTATTATCTTATATCATTCTCATCCAATTGAAACATTTTATTTATTTGTTAAATTAATTATTTCAGTGTTATTATGGGTTGTTGAATCTAATTAAAATTTGGCACAATATCATCATGAGGGTTAATCATTCCATATGACATTTGTATATATGAATCCATCATACATGAACTTAAATCATATTTTAAAATAAAAATAAAAATAGTGCATTCCAATTAGAAACCAAAAAATATTAAAAATATAATTTAAAAATACATAATAAAAATTTATAATTTAAAAAGGTAAAGATCCCACCAAAATCCTATCTATGTAAACAAAACATTGATGGAGTGTCTTTGTATTTATACAATAAAACATATGTTTTACCTATTTTTAGGAAACTAAAATCAGATTTATTTAATGACATTATGTAATTTATGGCCTTATATTTCAAAAATGTGGGTCATGTTCTTATGTTATCACCGAATATCTTACAAGGGTCAACTCCCATAACGAATAAATTATCGCCAAAGAGACATATTATGTCTCACACTATTAGGTATGATTTTAAATTTAATGATTTTAACTTTAGATCTAATGGATATGTCCAACTTTTTTTCTCCAAAAGTTCTTCTTGGTTGAATTTCATAATGATCCCTATGTAACCGATTATCATTAGAACATGCAATATACACATTGATCCAAAAAAATTGTTAGAGGTAACTCATCATGCTCAAAATACATAAAGTTATTGTTACTCATAAAAGATCTAAGAATATAGGTATATAAAAAAGGAAAATTAATTATTAGATACATATTCTCCTTGGAGGCCTTACCATGTATATCTATGTAAACTTTGAAATTGGTATTTAATTAAAAATATATATATATCTTTATATAATTGTTTATGAGATATTCTAAAATATCATTATCTTTATTGGATATCACTTCATGTTTTGAACATTTACAAAGCTTGAGATTCATAAGGGATAGTAGGAAGTATTATACTAATTTATATACCGCTTATATCCATTACGTTTTCAACCTCTTAAGAAGTCATCATACATTGGTAAATGCATAGATTCATGCATGATATATCTACAAAGGGAACTATTAAAATTCTATTATTGCATATTTTACTAACACATAACAAAATATTATCATCACATAACACCTTAGCATGCCCTAATAATTATGTAAATATTTTAGCATTTTCATTACAAAGAAAAATTTAATCACTTACAAACGTTTGTACACTAACAACACAATGATACAAAACACTTTATAAATATATGGAATAACTATTATAATCATAATGGTAATAATAAATGATTCTAATAATAAAATTATGTTTGACCTTTCCCATGAGTACTGAGATTACCTAAAACCCTAAATGATAAATAGAGGAAAATAATAGGGTGGGGGTAGCAAATACACTTGTGGTGTCTAAGGTGTCTTTTATAGTGGATATAGGAAGATTTCCTTCATGGATAGTGACAATATAAAAAATGAAAATGCATGGGATAAAGTGGAAATGATAAAATCCCATGTTTTTCTATTTTTATTTAGGAATGTATGGAACAATGATGTTCTTATAGGTATCCATTTGAGGTATTTTAATGTATAAAATTTATAGAAAAGTGAGCTTGAAACAATAGCAGTGATTTCATTAGAGGATTTGTTGGGAATGAGTGGAAATAAAAAGAGACATCGGGATTAAAATGACACAATGTTGATAAAGGTAGTGGTAATAATTGAGATGTTTTTAGGACCTACCTATGGTATGGAAATTTCCATAGCTAGTTGATTAGGCCTTTACCACATACAAAATCTAAATAGGCCATATTTTTTTATAATAAATCATTGGATGTGATCATCAGCAAGGAGGAGTGGTTTTATTCAAATGTAATGATTTGTAAGTTTTTTGGTTTTTGTTCTGACCTCGTAAAACTTCATGGATGGATCTTAGGTTAATGCATGGGAGGAGTGGTTTTATTCGAATGCAATGATTTGTAAGTTTTTTAGTTTTTACCTTACCCTTGTAAAAATTTATGGATGGATCTTAGGTCAATGGCATGCATTAGTAGAAATTAAGATCAAATTTAGACTTTGTGTTTGAGGTATTTTCATAGTAATATTTGACTTTGCTAAAGAGAAAAACCATGGTTTTAATGATTACATTTTGTTTTTGGACGAGAAATATATGTTGTTGGATAAACCCTAGTATCCATATTTCATCCCCCATTTTGAAACTTTTCATTCAAGACTAATATGAATACATATTCTAAATCTTTTTGTTTAGTTTTAGAATCATACTATTTTTAAAATTATAAACGATTCTATCGGTAATTTTTTGCTTAAACATCCAATCCAAGTGATTATGATTATGAGAAATAAAACTTGGGTTCAATCTATTTATTATGAAGGATTACCTCTTAGTTTTTGCATATGTTTTAATATAGGTCATTGGTAAATGATTATCCAAGAATCAAGAGAAAGGAAACAAACACCTAGTGGAAGGATGCAGGTTTAGAACATACAATAAATGAGGTGTTTATTGAAATTGAATATGAAAGTGAAGTGATAGATGTTATCCCAAGAAACCCTATTGAAGTAGCTCCCTATGGAAAGATGAAGGCCAATAATTGTAAATAATATTACATGTAAACCTTGTGAATATTTTTTGGATTTGATTCCATTTATGTCCAATATAGATGATGTTTTTATCTATAGAGTTCCATTGTTAAATCATAAACTAGGAGATGTTGTTCTACTCTGCTTTCCTATATTCCTTGATTCATGGGAAGGAGGTGGACGAGAGATGGTTAGTAACAAAAAGAAAGGAACAGGAAAGAAAGAGCTTGAACCATTGAATATAACTCTCCAATTATGAAAGGAAAATTGTATTAGAAGGTCTTAGTTGTATTTTATCTTTTTATTATTTTTGAAATGTTTTCGTTCTTATGTTAGATTGCATTTTGGTATTTTTTACATACAATATTATATTTTATAAGTTTTAAAGATTATTTGTTTAATTTCTTGTCATGGGTAGAATCCCCTTCAAAACCCTTTTTTAAAAATAATAATAATACATAATAATAAACAAATATATATATATATATATATATATATATATATATATATATATATATATATATATATATATATATATATATATATATATATATATATATATACATATTAAAAACAATAATAATACATAATAATAAACAAACAAAATATATATATATATATATATATATATATATATATATATATATATATATATATAAAATGTATACAATAACATTGAAAATAAGTATATAATTAAATCACATAGAAAAATATTCTTTTCCATAACAAAATCTATAATACACACACAAAATAAAAATAAAAATAAATTAAATTAATACAAATGAGTTCCACATTTTCACATATAAAAAGATAATTCAAAAACTAATATTTTTAAAACAATAAATAGAATAGAAAAATATGTAATACCAAAAAATTAATTTTACATACATAAAACCACTTTAAAATAATATATATTAAAAGAAAAGATATAAATGAATAAAGTATGTATGGAAAATCTTAAACCACTACATACAAGAACCCTTAATATAGAAAAAAAATATGCATATTTATCCTATTATTTATATATTTAAATTCTCTTAACTATAACATTGTTTTCACATTTCTAATTAAATTTAAAAATAAATTTAAAACTTCTTTATCAAAATGATGATTTATTTAAATAATATTACGACGTAATATAATATATCATTAGTTTATAATCATTTATAATTTAATTTAATTAGAAAGGAAAATCGTTTTTTTCTACCATTCTTTAATTTTTTAATTTTTATAATTATTTTATCCGAAAGAAGATTAATGTGTAACCCATCAACTTTTTTTCACCATCACGATTGAACACGGTATATATGACTAGTGCTAAGTAGTGCGACATTAATTAAAACCCTATGAGAAAATAAATAAGGGAGAATCAACGGAATATGAAGGTTAACATGGTATAGTGAAACCTTGATAAAATACAATAATATATATAAACAAGGTCAACTCCGACGAGAGAACAACATAGCTACGGTTAAAAGCGGTCAAACATGATTCAAAAAACCTAAAGAAAAGAGAACCATACAAATATTCAAGGGACATAGCTAAATATTGGAAACTAATAAGACACGCAATATAAAAATCATATCTATCACAATCGAGGAAATATATAACCGTAACGTCGATAGAAATTGATATGGGAAAGTGGTTTAGTCTTAGGTTGCATTACTTTTACATATGAATATGCAATTCACATTTATAATTATATGTAATTGACATGTAATTTTATTTATTGAAAGAGAAAAATAAAGTAAAAGAAAAATTATATTAATAAGTATAATAGAGTAATTTAAATGTTTAATGATGAAATTTCAAAAAGAATATTAATTTTTGTAATTGTTTTTTAAGAAAGAATTTGTAAATAGGGCTAAACAATAGTACACATATAGTTTAGATTTTAAGAATTTTAAATTTTGAAAAGGATCATATCACTTTTATGCTATGATTGTTAAGATTGTATTAGCATAGTTTTTGTAGCTGTAATATTTTGTAGAAAAGAAATGATGTGATTTATCTTCTCTTAATTTTCAAAAAATTCATTTGAATTATAAGAAATAATTATGTTATTTGATATTAATCTTATTTTTTCGAGTTTTGATCATTTGAAAACATCATGTAAAATGGATATAATAATTGGTGTAATAAATGAAAGGTTTATATTATTCCTTCATTATTATTAAATCCTAGAAGTTTAAGAATTTGATAGTTATATTTCAAATATATTGTAATTAAACAAAACTTAATTAAAACATAAGTGTTTTGGCCTTTATTTCTGAATGAGTAAATTATCAAGTAAATGTGACACTCATTAAATGTTTAAGTTTTACATTTGGTAAGGTACTTTGTCTTTAATATATGAAATCTTTACCTTACATTTTAAATAGATAGTGTAAAATGTATTATCCATAAATAAATTAATAAATTTATAGATAAACAAATTTTTAAAATTTTAATAAAGATTTTATTGACACATAAGTCAAAATAAAAAGGATAATTTTTTTTGAAAAAATTAATCTAAACTTATGATGGACTATAATCAAAAAGAAACTTTTCCATAAAATAATAAGTACCAAAAATGTACTACATTAATAGACAAATTAAAAATATAATGTTGAATTCCTAATTCGTCATAATCATATTACTATATTTGTGACAAAAAATAAAAATATAATATTAAAAAAAATAAAAATAAACAAAAATAAATAAATAAAAGCCAAAAAAAAATCAAAAATTAAAAAACTCAAAGAATTAAAAAATTACCTTAACAATAAAATAAAATCTTTAAATACGACAAATCAAATAAAATCATAGTATGTGCCAATAAAATCATAATCTGAAACCATGATCCGTAATACATGAATATGCTAATATTATAGAAAATAGCTTATTTTATACTTAAATTAAATTTTACCGCACGACACATGCTTCATCTCACCTTGCAAAAGAAGAGAAAGAATAAAAAAGATAAATAAGCAAAGAAATAATTAAATAAATTAAAATTAAAATTAAATAAAATCGTGTCATAAAATTCTATTCAAATATTGATTGTTACAAATATATTTTATTGGGACAGCCAATCACAATTTGCTCGTCTCATATATTATAAAACCCTTTTGTGAAGCGATTTTATGGACCATCACAAGCAACTAACAAGTTGTTTTCTTCGGATTGAAAATCAAATAATGCTGCTCTGTGATCGGACTGATAATAAATGTTGCTTTCTATTTACCGGTATACATGTCGAATCTTTCTACTACTTTCTTCCAAATGGTATTATGTGAATAGCGTGAACATGCTTGAACTAGTAGTTCGCAGTAATGCTGTAGGCTGTATTAGCTGGAAATGTTCGGCCTTTCTACATATAAAATATTGATGCCCCCAACAGATCCGTACATAACAAGCCTTCCTTGCCCCTTGAAAGCATGTCAAAAACACAATCAATTCTACGCTTTCACGTAAGAAACATTCTCTTCATAATTGCCGGCAGTTTTTCAGCTTTTTCTCTGACAGGACATGGGAACATACATTTAAAATCATGCATACAAAGCTTCTGAATGGTCATATATTGAATGCAAACCAAAGTTAAAACATTTACGATCTTACAAAAGAGATAAATTAATGCTCTAACTTTATTCTATGTCCTACCAACTGAAAACATTAGTTAAAATGTAGATTCAAACTTGAACCCCTCAGTATTTTTTCTCCTTTGAATGCAGAGTCTATAGTTAAGCGTCCAAAGCCATACAGTGATGAAAGCAGTGGTTACTTTCGTTTCTTCCTTCCCGTAGGTGTAGATTCGTTGCTTACAATAAATCTGTATCGTTGGTATACGATTTACTTCTGTGTTATTGCATCTGACAAAACGTTAAGACTGCGTGGTGTTTTCCACTATTGAAATTTCTTTTCTTTTGCAGATTGCGTGGCCTGTCATTAGAGACTGTGTGGCTTTTTGGAAGCCCAATTTTTGCTGATTGCGTGGACCTGCTCTACTCAGCTACCACCTGCGTTTAGCGCTAGACTGAAATTTCTATTTTTGCTGTGTATTCGGATAGGTCTACCTGATGACTCGGAAAGAAATGAATTCTTCTTTTTCTTCTTAAAAAACGGCATGGTGCAGGGCGTAAAACTGATCTTCAACAAAGTGTTATTCAATCATATTTCCATGTGGAGCTTGGCGTGGAGGGCCTTTTTAGAGCTCTGCATTTTTTTTAAAAAAATTCCAACATTGGAATAAGTCTGCCACATAAGCGAAAATTTGGAAGAGATGTAAAATAGATTTTTATGATTTTTCATTTAAAAAGCAAACTTTCATTTTTAAATGTTTTTTGTTTTTAAATTTTGAAAAATTAAATTTGAAAACATTTAAATTTGAGCAATATTTTTTTCTTTGGGGTATGTTACTCTAAGCGAATTTGAGAAAATAATAATCAAATTTCACATTTTCAAGAGAAATAAGGGGAGTTACTCTTTTTACCCATTCGTATATATCAAAAAATTTAAATTTGAAAATCAAGAAAAATTGAGTATGTTGATGTATGAGTTTTTATTTTTAAGCCGGGGTTAATCACAAAGTGAATCCTTTTCAATTCATTTGCATATATAAAAAAAGGGACCATTTTAGAGTGATAAGGACCCAATTGGGTTTAAACAAAAATTCAAAACCTCCAAAAATTCAAACAAAAGCTTAAAACCATGCATTGCATCAAATCCATTGTTAAAATTACCTTGACGGACAAAGATAGTTGGTTAAAATGGTCTCGGAAAATGGAGAACACACTCATTTTCAATGATTTATGATTTTATATTTATGATGGGACAACACAACTAGCTAAACCAATAGGGAATGCAAAGGACATATAGGCATGGAAGCATAAAAATTAGAAGGTTTTAGCTTTCATGAGGGAATCAATTGATGGAGATGTGTTTCATCATATATAAGGGTGAAATACAATATGGAAAGCATATAAAAAATTGAAGGACCTTTATGACTCTCATTCAGAGTTGAAATTCATTCAGTTGTAGTTAAAATTGTTCAATCTGGAGTTAAAAGATGGTGATGTCATGAGATTGGCTTCAGAGATACGTGCTATCAAACATGTTGTTGAAGCAACAAATATCATAATCGACATATACATGACCACATTCATAAAATCCCTTCTTCCCAACTACCCAACCAATTTGGAGTCTCTACAAAGAAACAATCAGTTGAAAACTCTCACATTCAACTAGTTGAAAAGATGGCTGAAAGGGAATAGACATTTGAAAGGAAAACATAAACCACAATATGTGAAAGCATGTGCTATGTCAAAACAAACTCTTCCAAAACGTCAAGCAAGGCCATGTCTTCAAAAAATGAAGGATAAAATAAGTACAAGAACAAGTACAAAGGAAAAGGTGGCAAAAATGAAAATCATGATGGTCAAAATAAAAAATAGAATGAGAAATAGAACCTTTATTATGAATGGTGTGACATAAAAGCTAGCTATGAGACTCACGAATGCAGGACTCCATTGGAGAAAATTGAAGCATGCTAAAAAAAAAAATAGGAAATTCAAAGAAATAGTCAAAAGAGTGAAACTCAACACAATTCACCAATGAATATATGTTTTTTACTATAGATGATGAAGCAAATAGTGTCTCAATTAGTTCCTCATAGTTTGATTCTAAGATTCTTGATACTGCTAGCACTCAACATATGACTTTCTAAAAAGACTTATTTGAGGAATACATTGAAAAAATATGTGGCTCATTATATCTCTCAAATAGATCAAGTCTACAACCATAGGGAGGAAGTACAATTTGACTCAAGTGTCCACAACTTCTAGATTACAAACTTGAGAATGTTCTCTACCTTTCTCAACTGAAACAAAACATGTTGTCCCTAGTGCTCATAAGATAACAAGGCCATTCTATTTTGTTGGATAATGGTGATGTCATAATCAGGAGAAAAAGTGATAATGCAATTATTTTGACTAGACATGAGGAAGGAAAACTACTCAAATTGAAGCGTGAGCCATCAAGTTCAAGGAATTATGCTAATCTTGAGGAAGATGGAATGTCTCCAAACATGTTGTGGCATACTTGATTTAGGCACACTCACTATAAAAGCATTCATTTATTACAAAATAAATGTGTTGTTGGAATGCCTACATTACCTCCAAAATCAGATGAGAAGAGTAAAGCCTACATCTTGGCTAAACATGTAAGAAAAACATTTTTTAAGCCACAGTGGAAAGTAGACAAAAAATTGCAAGTTGTTAATTGAGACTTGTGTTCTCTTATAATCCTCTTCACTATTTGTTACAAGTATTTTATGTTGTTCATTGATCACTATAGCAGGATGACATGGATATACTTTTTGAAAAAAAAATCAAAAGCTTTCAATACATTCAAGAAGTTTTGAATAATGATTTAAAATGAAGCACAAACCTGCATCAAGATACTCATGATAGATAATGTTGGTGAATTCACATCAAAGAAGTTTGAATCTTATCTTGAGAAAAATAGGATCAAACACCATCTCCAAGTTCCTCAGACTCAACAATAAAATGGTGTAATTGAAAGAATGAACAGAAGTGTGATAATAATTATTCATATAATATTATATTTCAAAACAATAAATCTACAATGTTTAGCCAAAATAGCTAAAAGAACAGTATATCTTTGTAACAGATCACCATCAATAGCTCTTGAATCAAAGACTTCATATGAGATGTGGTGTGGTCACCTCCCTTTAGTGTGACATAATAAAATTTTTGGATCCATTTGCGACACATTGATTCCAAAGGAGAAGAGAAAGAAATTGCAGCAAGGGTGTTTAAAATTCATTCATTTGGGATATTTTGATTCCTCTAAGGCATTCAAGCTATATGATGAGAAATAAAAGAAGTTTCTTCTCACATGAGAAGTTTTCTTTCATGAAATTGTAAAGGACAAAGCGCATATTGATTGGTAGTTGAGTTGACTAGATAAATATGCCATGTTTGATGCCTATAAGGAGAGTGATTTGAATGTCTTAGAGAATCAGTGGGGGACACAAAGTTAGAAATGTATCACTTTTTTATTGTATCTTGTACGTGAGATTGAAACTCTTTCTAAATGAGAGAGTGAAAATTCATTAGATATTGAACAGGGCCATCAAAATAGATAAAAATAGTGAAGGAACTTCAAAGGATGAACTTGAAGCACATGTAGTAAAGAAAAATATGTCTAAGTGGGCCACTCAAACATTGAAAGATGTGAGGCCTGATTGAGTTGGGAAAATAGGCACTCAAAATACACATGCAACCTCATTTCAACTAGATAATTCTATTGATGAAATTTAGGACATGATTGGAAAACTCACATTGGATATTTCTCAAGAGGAACTTAATGTTCCATTTGATTATGAACCAATAAATTTCAAATAAGCTGAGAAGCTTGAATATTGGAGAAAAGTAATGAAAGATGAGTATAATTTATTAGTGAAAAAGGGACTTGGAATCTGGTTGATCCATCATATGGTTGTGAACTAATTGGCTGCAAGTGAGCCTATCGTAACAAATAAAAGGTAGATAACTCACTTGATAAGAAAATATCAAGGCTTATCACAAAGGGGTATGCTCAAAACAAGGAATTGAGTACAATGGAACCTTTGCATCTATAGCAAAATAGACTACCATTCAGACCATGTTGGCTCTAACAGCTCACAATAGATGTAAATTTTATCAAATGGATTTCAAAATTAAATTTATAAATGGATACATCAAAGAAAATATGTACATGACACAACCTAAAAGTTTTATAGTAAAGGGACAAGAGCACAAGGTGTGCAAACTAGAAAAATCACCGTATGGTTTGAAACAAGCTACTCATGGTACAAAAAATTGATTGAGCACCTCATGAACATGAACTTAAAATGTTTTGAGTTTGAAGTTACAACTATTTTCCCCAAGATAGTCAAAAAAATAAATTTATTTGTGGTGGTGTATGTTGATGATTTGGTTACAATAGGGAACAATGAATGGTATACTACAAAATTTAAATCATATTTGATGAAAATCTTAGAAATAAATTATTTGGGTTATCTTCAATACTATTTGGGAATTGAAGTAGTTCATAAACCAAAGTATTTCTCCATCACTCAATAGAAGTACATTTTTAACATTCTATGTAAGTTTGGAATGGAGGATTGTAAGCCTCTTTGCACATCTATGCAACAAAATCTAAAATTGACATTTGAAGATTCAAAAAATTTGGTTGATACCACTAAATATAGACAACTCACTGGAAGTCTAATTTATGTGACTACCAGTTGACAAGCTATATCATATGGAGTTGGTGTCATCTCAAGATTCATGTAACAACCTAGGAAGAGTCATTAGCTAATAGTAAAAAAGGTCCTCAGATACCTCTAAGGCACACAAAATTTTGAGATCAAATACTCTAAGATAGGAGATTTCAAACTAGTTGGGTATTCATATTATGACTATGATGGTGATCATAGAGATGAAAATTCTACCTCAAGTTTTTTTAATGAATTTGGGAACAGTGGTCAGTTGGAAATCCAAGAAGCAATCTGTGTCAATAATTTTTTCAGTAGAGGCAGAATATATGGTCACTTCAGAGGTAACTAGAGAGATTGTGTGGCTCTGAAGGGTTCTTTCAGATTTAAAAGAGTAAAAAGTTTTTTCAACACCTCTCATGGTTGACAATACTTCTAAAATCTAGATGGTAAATAATCTAGTTTTTCACGACTCAACCAAGCACATCAATACCAAATTTCATTTCATTTGGCACTATTTCAAATATATGAGTGTTATGTTACAACATTTCCCAATAGCAGAGTAACCAACAGACATCTTGATAAAGGTACTTGGATGAGAAAATTTTAAAAAGTTGAAACAAATGCTTGGTCTGACAACAACCCATTTGGATTAAGGGGAGATGTAATATTAGTTAGATAATATTTCCTAATTCTTGGGAGTACTTACTATTTATTTTGTTTTTTTGTGTGTATCTCAAGAGTTCTATAGTAATATGAATGGACTTCTTACCAGGTGAATTGATAGGTCATAATTTTGGATTTATAATGTATGCTTTTCATCATTTCAATTGAATCACAAAAAAGAAATTTCATTTCCATTTCATCCAATTTGTCATTTTAAACAATCATAAAATATTGAAGTGAATTGGAAATAACATATATCAAGAAAGATGAAAGATAATGATGTTATAAAATATATTTCATATAATGGGAAGGACTATGACACCAAGACAACACTTGGGTTTTAAAATTGAATTTAAATATTATTAACAAGAATAAAAGGTAGGAATATAATTAGGGTAACTTGGAGGAGTTGAATTATTTTTAACTAGAAAATAAGGATGTAGAGACATATCTTTTAGAGGTGATAACTTTTGACTCATAAATATAATTGAGATCTCCTTCATGGTAAAATGAAGCTAAAGGAATGGGAATGCATCCATAATGCACTTTAGTCATCAAGGCCAATTCTAAGATGTTTGGAGAGATATACGAGATTATCTAGGGGTCTTGAATTACATTCTAGTATTTCTAATCATACTAAAAATATTGAAAAATAGATAACTTTGTGACTAGATGTGAGATTGAGTTAAAACCCATTCAAGATGTTGAATTTAGTATTTAGAAGATAAATCTGAAATTTTATGCCCATTCAAACTTGCTTGCAAATGTTATTATGAAAATCAAATTTTTCTTTATAATAGGGACAATTAACTCTTGTTTTTTTTCCTTTTCTTGTCATTTCCAATTTAAAATTGATATTTATATAAATAATTTAACATAAAGATTTTATTGATTCAAGGTGAATCCATATAAATGATGGTTTCATAAAATTATAAGCATCATATCAGTTGATATATTTTTGCTTTAGTAATCTTCAGTCACATCATTCTCAACTTTTTCCTCTTACATAAAATTTTAACAAAAAATGAAAAACATGCATGAAACTCTTCTAATGAGTTAAAAAATCTATAGAGATTACAAACACATAATAATCTTCAACAAATCACAACTCAAATACACAAAGCTTCATCAAGCTTTCTTCTACACATCACCACTTCTACAAAACTTGGCAATTGACACACCAAGGAGGTTATACGAATATTTAACACAAATCTTAACTCTTAATACTCTAGCCTATCTTTGAAATGCCATGGATCTCAATATATTTATATAATTATAACCATGATGAATAAGAGAGTTAAAATTCAAAGGATGCTCACAAATTTACCATCCTCTACTTGCAGGGGCTATTCATCAATAGGGAAAGTGAACTCCACCATGCTCTTCATTTTAGATTTTCCCCCACCAATATGTACCACTAAAATTTGACTTCCACTCGACATGTGGGTCTAAAATTTAATGGATATCATTTTGACAAAGGTCAATCCCACCTACGTATGCATCCCAATGTTAGTGGATCTCATTTGGACAAAGTTTAAACCCACTATCATTAGTTCCCATATGTAATTACACCTTACTTCCATAATGGTAGTCAAAATGAAATCCTAGAAAGTTCTTATGAGGAATATGGGGCCCCATGCCACATAGTTAGTATGAATAGTGTTGGTGACACCTCATTCAGTGAATAGTGTTAGCATGAACAATATTTTGACACCTCATCAGTGAATAGTGTTTTGACATAACATGAGCATGAATAGTGACCTTTACCTCCACATCCTTCCCATCCAATTGAAACTAACTCAACTCGTATAAGTTTCTTTGATGGTTCTGCAAACATTATAGGGTTACATGAACACAAACATGTAAACACATGAACACACCACAATATTTTTTTATTGATGTGAGATTACACAAACCCTTGGGTACTCTTTCACTAGATACTCAATATTTTATAATGTTAGATTTTACTCACATGTATGGGGTAAATGGTAGAACCACTCTTTTTATCATCCAAAATGATGACTATGGCATCCCCTTTCAACACATCAAGTAGATCCCCTTCCTTTTCTATTTTCATCTCATACTTATTATTTTTCTTCCTCTCCTCCTCTATTTCCTTGTGGGATTCGACCCACCATGAATTCTATCTTTTATGGGATTAAACCCACCATTAACAATTATCTTCCACCAAGATACTCTTTCATGCATGTCACTCTCCCATATGGGCTCAAACACATGACGGTCTATCCTCCTCTACCTAAATCCCACTTAGATTTCTTCATAACTTTTCCAACTATTTTTTAGATAAATCAAAACATCATACACCATATGTTGTAGCTTCACCCTCATGGTTTTAACATCATTCTCCAAACTCTACTCATGTGCAGTTGCTTGCATGATGCATAAAAAATATGTCAACCTTCTGAAGACCATAAATTTTGACTCATAGCTATGTTTGAGTTCTTCTTTGTGATATAATGACCATCTCAGAAATTTAATTTATGTTCTAAAATACTCTATGGACTTAGATTTATTTTAGATATTTTTTAGATACCATACGTGATCATCTCAATGTCCAAAATTACCATTTATTGATTTTTTCAAGAATTTTTTTATTTTTATAAAATATATATTTTTAAGACCAAACATCAACATGAGTTTAATTTCATCCTATAGGATAATTTTAGTGTTTATTTTATTTTATAATTATTTTAAAGCTGTATGCCCTTACATATGAAACTAAAAATAACAACTGCTAAAAATAGAAGTTTTTTTAGATTTATTTTTTATTTATTTATTTATTTTATTTTTTTTATAAATTTCAAATCTTGTTATGAGTTTAGGCTTATTTAATCATGGTTTGGGTTCTAATTATTTCAATTCATTCAATACGAATCAATACAAGTTATTTTTTTCAAAAGGTTTGCCTATTGATAATTTATTGTCTTGATACTTTTTTGGATTCATTATTGGACAACAACCACATACAAATTATCTTCCAAGGTAACTTATAACTCTTATTATCCACAACCTTGATCCACATAAGAAAATACATGGATTCAACATTTATCTACCTTCAACTTAATCACTTGTGTTGTTCATTGGTTGTCTTCAACTCCACTACCACTCAACTTAAAATTGGCAACCTCATTTTCATCATGAACCCCAAAAAAAAAAAAAATCCCACTCAAGGGTCTCTTCATCCTCTTTACCATCATCACACAATAGGTATACATCATATTATTCAACAAAAATCATATCATATCCTCTTGCATCAGGATTTATTCTATTATGGGTTGCCCATAACTCATTTCCACAATATCGTTATGAAAATCAAAACTAGGCTTCACACATAAAAACCTCTCCCCTTTGTTCTCATAAAACCCAATCTTCTCATTGGTCCACCTATACACATTCACACTACTTATCAAATTATAATTTAGATGCTCACATGATAGGCCCCATTTCATATTGCCTTTCATGGCAACCTTCTTCTTGTCTTCTCTCTCAACCCTCATCACACGAAGCTTCTTCATCCAATCTACTTGCATTCTTGGGTGTAAAAATTCACCTATCAACTTGGATGCCAGAAGTTCCAACTCACATACCTTCTTATGTTACCTATCCTCTATCTCCCCACTTGGAGATCCTTCCAATACAAGGTACAACTACAGTTAGCCTCTTGGTTGTAACCTTTACCCTCATGGGGTATTTAATATTCTCTTCTTCAAATAAAGTCTCTAACTCCACTATCCATTCCATGAACTCACTTTGGGTATCTTTACCACATAACAAAAGTATAACGTTGGTGGTCTTCTCTCTCTCCTTCACCCTTTTTGGTCTCTTCTCCTTTATGGCTAGTTTTCCCCTCAGGAAATCCATATTTCTTTGTATGAAAATCAATAACTCCTACATTTCTTCTCATTCTTCTTTAGTTTTAAACTCCTTAGTTTGTGCATCCACCATCATTTGAAAATTTTCTTAGATTTTATTCAACATCATTTCCAAGTCTTCTCCATTCTTTTGTAGCATCTTAACAACTTGTAAAATAAAATAAACACTCACTCTTAAACCTTCTCCTCAACTCTCTCCTTGTTGAAACATGCTTCCTCTTATTTTTTACCCACAACAATATGGAAAACAAGGCAACATGATTCAAAATTGCTCTATTACCACTTGATGTGTTTGAAAATCTATGGAACTTACAAACACATAACTCTACTCAACAAATCACAACCCACATACACAAAGATTTTTCAAGCTTTTTTCTACATATCACCACTATTACAAAACATGGAATTGACATACCAAGGAGGCTCCTCTAAGATTTTACACAAAGCTTAACTCCTAACACTCTTACCTAGCCTTCAATTTCTATGGATGTCAATCCATTTATACAATTACAAACATGAAGAAAAAGAGAGTGAAAATGCAAAGGAAGCCCACAAATTCACCCTCTTCCACTTGGAGGGCCTATTCATCAATAGGCAAAGTGAAATCCACTATGTGATCCACTTTAGATTGCACCCCACCAATATGTGCAACTCAAATTTGTCTCCCACTCTACACATGCATCCAAAAGTTAGTGGGTCTCCTTATGACAAAGGTCAAGCCCACTCTTATGTGCATCCAAAAGTTAGTGCATCTCCTCTGGACAAAGGTCAAACCCATTATTATTAGTCCCCGCATGGAATTGTGCCACAATTTCATAATGATAGTTAAAATTAAGTCCCAACATATACTTTGGACAAATATGGTGCCCCATGCCACCCTATCAGCATCAATAGTGCTCATGACACCTCAACAGTGAATAATATTGTGACATCTCATCAGTAAATAATGCGCTGCCACCTCACGAGGATAAATACTGGCCATTTTCTCCACATCAACTTCTAACTAGTCATATATTGAATGCAAACGGAAGTTAAAACAGTATTATTACAATAAAGAAACATTATTGACATCTCTTTATTCTGTGTCGTACCAACTAAAAACTTTAGGAAAAATAGAAGAAAGAAACTCAAAACATGTCAGCATTTTTTGTCCTTTGACTTGAGAGTCTATGGTTAAGCCTCCGAAGACATGCAATGATGAAACCAGAAGTTTCTTTCATTTCTTCCTTCGGGTGGGTGTAGATTCATTGTTTATAATACATATGTTGTAATTTCATTGTTTACAATAAATCCGTACCAATGGTACCCAAGTTATTTGACCCAATTTAGGCGTTTTCACAAGCATGAATTCTAAACAATTCTAAAATAAATAAATAACTACTTCCCTTGTATTCTAAATAATCCTAAAATACATAAATAACACATTTCCTTGGATTCTAATTCTTAATATAGAGCGAAAGGACATAATGATTACTTTAACACGTCTCTTCCTTTTGAAAGTGCCAAAATTGGTTGCGAAACTGGTGTAACGACAATGCAGATTCATTACTAAACAACAGTGTTTCTGAATATAAAACGAAACGACGTATGTTAATTTTAGCATTGTTCTAGGTTTTCTCCTTTCGAAAATGCCGAAAGTGGCTGCAATAACTGTGTGACAACAGTCTATATTCATTACAAACAGAATTGTTTAAAAGTCCTGTATGTACAATCTTTTTCATCTCATTATGCTCGTGTGAAGTACCTGTTCCGATTTTATATTAACACCACGAAAGAATCATCCTCCAAAATTTATTTCCAAAGCCACTTGTGGGAACCTCGAAAATCCAATCATGAAGTAATGCTTACCCAGGGGCCAGGCCTAGCAAAACCACTGTTTATAACTAATCCCCTTAGCCATATTGAATGCCAAAGCAATACATTAATGCTATCGGAAACCTGGAAAACGACATATGACCTGCAAGTTCCTTAGGTGACTCTTAAAAAGAACAAATGAAACGCGCTTTCATCTTTGATTTCCATTTCACTATTAAATTCGTGATCTGATCAAAGTAGTTTGTTAAATATCATTGTCATTAGGTGAACTTTAATATCATAGAAATCTCCAAAAAGACAGATTAAGTCGCGCAACTCCCGTGGGAATGTATCATTTGGTAGCAGCTCTAGATTCCTAAAAGCATATAATTTATATTTATGGATAAGATCACGGGAAAAATAATTCGATATATCCAGTAACCGTACAAGGAAAGACTGATTCAATACACATCCATAAATATTATCTGGGCAGAATTTTCTTTTTATCTTCTTAATTTTTTAAACATATTTTAACTTTTAACTTTGTATGTTTAATAAAATTATATCTATCTTTAAATGCAAATTACCGCCATGTAGGAAAAATATTTTGCTAGATTTTATGCTTTCCAAGTCCCTGCTATGAAATGTTATCAGAAATGTCCATAAGAAAATCTTTAGAAAGTGTTTCCAAAAGTTTAATTATACAAATAATTTGTGTGTTTAAATTGAATAGTGAAAAGTATGTAATAATTGAAAGGTACATCACTAAACATTAATACCATTCACTTATAATAATGCATCACTATTTACATATAAAATTTAATATGGCTTTACCTTTATTTTAACTTTTGAAATGAATAATGTCGAAAAAACAAAATTGTGAACTTTATTTGATGTAATTTTTTTTGTTTCTACAAAACATCTACATGACTAGATATAATCTAGTGATGTCCACTTTTCAATTCTATCTTTGATAAATACATTGCACCAATGAAATAATCCATTAGATCATTAATTCTAGGTAAACAAAATCTATCCCTAATTATAATCTTGTTTATATCTCTTGAATCAATGAAAATTAGCCAACCTTCATCTTTCATAGATACTAGAAATGTTGGAATAACACAAGGACTTAAAATTTCCCTAATTATGGATTTGTCTATCATTTCTTGCATTTGTTTCTTTATCTGCTCATTATCTTTGGTGTCATCGTATAAATTTCCTTGTTTGATAGATTGGATCTTGGAATGAGATTTATATGGTTCTTAATGATTCTCATTGGGGCTAGTTCATTAGGTAAATCATCCACAACTATGTCATCAAATTTATTGAGAAAATTATGCATCTCTAAATGTAGATCAGTCAATTTTGTGGCCTTAACAATTGTTCTAGGCTTGCCAACTAATGCATAACTTAACTCTTCTTTTCTTTTTTGGTTCAAAAACTCTTTACCACTTGATAACAAAAACAAGGGATTGTATTATTTTGTTTCATTGTCCTATTTTAGTGGTATGAGTGTGTGTTTCTTTCCACTTTTCTCAAAAGTGTATGTGTTATTTCTCCCCTCATTTATGGATTTCCTATCAAATTGTCGAGGTCTACCCAATAGGACATGGTAGACATCCATGGGCATGACATCACATAACACCTCATCCTTTTAACTACATATTTTCAACTACAATTTGTTTATTTATTTACCAGGACATGGTGTCTACTTTGCAACCATGACACCTATAAGGAGTGGGTGTGATAGTGTTTTCAAGCTTAGATTATCAACCATTTCTTAAAATACTAAATTATCAGTACTTCCACTATCTATAGTTACTTTACATAATTTATGTTTAGACTTTTAGGTGGTTATAAAAAATGTTTTCATTTATGCAGGCTCCTTGATCTCTTTGTTTAGGTTAAGAAATACATTGTTCATAGGTAAATACTCTCAAACTTTGGGTGCATATTTATGATAAATTTATTTCACACTCACCTTATCATCTTTCACAATTTGAACATTACCTTAACTTGTTGAAGGATTATCTAAGCACTCATAAGATTTATGCCCATACTTTTTGCATTTGAAACATATACCTATAAAGCCTCTTCCTCTACATCTTGTCAATGGTTTCCTACCTTTGTATAAGTAACCACCTCGTGTTGTATGACATTGAATTTGTGAATTTTTATCTTCTTTATTATAGACTGGTATTTGATTCCTTCCTCCATTCTATCTTATGCCTCTAATTTTTTATTTTTTTTTTACTTTTACCCTTGAATTTTTAGTTTGGTTCCTAAACAATTTCTCCTTTGATTTAAAGTAAAATAGGTATGCCCCCTTTACTGAACTTGGTTATAGAAATTTGATTTCATCTTGGATGTTGAAATTAGACCCATTGATGTATCTAACCCCCTTTTTCATGTATTCCACTATGTGACCTACTCTAATTATTACTATAATAATCTTTTATATAGACTTTTTCTATCATGTCTTTTTTATTTTGGTTTTCAAGTCTCTTGAATAGATTGGTCTTGTAATCTTTTAGCATGAATTTCTAATTTAGTTTGGCTACCATTATATTCCAACTCTTGATATTTTATTTACATTTCCTTCTCCTCACATATTGAACTCCGTCCCACCAAAGGGATGCATGACCTTTCAATCTTGTACTAGAAAACTTCACTTTCTTTTCATTCTCTATTACTTCATATTCAAAATACTTGTCCATGGCATTGATGCAATCAACCAGCTCCTTTACATTTAATATAATTATTTACATAGGTAGTTCTAATTTGGGTTTATATTTAATTCCCATTAATTCTCTAATAAATATCTCTTCTACCCATTATTCTCATTCTTTTTATTGTTATGACTCTTATTTTTTAGGCCTTCCCTCTTCTTTATCACTAACATCCCCTATTTCAATTTCTCTTCTCTGAAAAATCTCCATGTATATCAAATGATCTTGAATATTTATCATTTCTTCTAGTAACATTGAAACATTAGGTTACCTCCTTTAATCTAATTTCCCTCTTGCTCTAGCTACCATCTCCACAAATTTTTATTTCATATCTTGTTCTTTTTGGGGTTTCTAAGATATTTTAAATAATAGAAAACATAATATTGTGCTATGATACTAATATGTTTTAATGGTGTCCTTATGATCCTACATCTTTCAATATACTGACATGGTTTAAAGGACTGAAGCCTTTTTACTAGGTTTGTTTATTCTTTTTCCATTATAATGGATTAAACTAGGACTTTTATGGGACTATAATGGAAACTCATACTTTCATAATCATTAAAAATCTTCAATCACTCATGCTATGTTATAAAAGGAATATGTTTGAAATTATTATGCAACTTTGCTAATTTACAAGAAATTTTGAAAATTGTAATCAAAGACATACTTATAGGTTTGTAGACATACAAATTGTAATATGTATCTCTCTAGTAATATTTAACTTGGAAACCACTTTTATCACTTTTTAATCATATTCATGATATTATCTGTCAATGTTTTAAGGATTCAAAGAGTTTATTTGAAATTTATTTAAATATTTTGTGAGTTAAACAATGAGCTAGGGTTTTTCTAAATGTAGGTGACTTGAGAGCATAAAAATGGAGAAATATCAATTTCTATAGTTTTAAAAGGTTCATTTAACTATATTATTACCTATATATAATTCCCTTACTAAGATTCATATAATTTGGACTTAATAATAACAAAAATGTATATAAAACCTTCTTTATTTAAGACTATGCCACTAAAACCCCTATTTATAAACCTCTACAACTTAAGAAATTACATAACCTTATGAAAATGTATTTGTGAATAATAAAAAATAATTAAAACCTTATAATTAATATATTTAATGGAATATAATGACAAAATATTCTTCTATTCATATCTCTTTTGGAATTATATACAAACCTAAAGACTATGACCATTGAAATCCCTAAAAAACCTACTAATTGAGTTATTATCCTTATCTTCATGCATTATTAGCCTCCTTTACTCTTTGTTATATGCCTATATTATTTTTATTGATTCTTAAAATCCATGTATTCCTTGATTCTTATCATAGTAATCTCTCAATAGCCTATGACTTATCCTTAAACATGCTTAATTTGGCATTTACCTACATTGGATACATCTAGATTTGTGTTATGATAGTTTTATACCAAGTAGAATATTTATAGACATATAAAATATATGTTTATACCCTAAATACTCATTACATAAGGATAAAAACCTTTACAACATTCATGAGACCTTCAAAATCTTAACAACAAATTCAAATTTTACAAGATTACACAAACCCTTAGAAGCTCCTACATCAGACACCAGAAGTTTTGTAATATGAGTTCATACTCACATGAATGGTGTAATTAGTAGAATCACTATTTTGGTCATCTAAAATAATAACCATGACATTCCCTTCCAACATACTAAGTAGTTCTTTGTTTTCCATTTCGAGCTCCTACTTCTTGTCTTGCCTCCTTTCCTCCTCTCTCTTTTTGTGGGATTCGACCCACCATGAATTATATCCTTTGTGGTATTTTACCCATAATTAACTATTATACTCTACCAAGATTCTCCTTCATTCATATCACTCTCCCATATGGATTCAAACCCACCTTTATCTGTCCACCTCCATTTAAATCCCACTTACAATTCTTCAAAACTTGTCCAAACATTTGTTGGATCACTCAAAACATAACATAACATAATTTATAGCTTATCCATCATGGATGTAACATCATCTTCCAAACTATCCTTATTTATACTTACTTGTGCAATATAGACATCCAAACATTCTTCCAAAAAAACTTATAACTCTTCTTGGTTGCAACCTTCCTCCACATGAAACTCTACATCGATGAAAAATTCATCCAAATTAAACTTCATCACATTTATTTTTACTTAGTTTTATTAAACTCCACTACCACCTAACTAAAAATTGGGATGCTCATTGTCATTATGAAATAAATAAAAAATTAAATTTACCAATTCAAGTGTTTGTTCATGTAATTTCCCATCATCACATATTACATATCTATATTTTTATTCAAAAAAAATCATCTTCATATCCTCTTGCATGAGTATTTATTCAACTATGGGTTTCCCATAACTCATTTCCACACTATCATTGTAAAAATCAAAACTAGGATCCACACATATAAATCTCTCTTCTTTATTGTCCTAAAAGACAACCTATTGATTGGTGTAACTATTCACCTTCACAATGCTTATAAAAGTAGACTTTGGTTCCTCACATGATATCTCCCCTTTAATATTTTATTTTAAGGAAACCTTGTTCTTGTATTATCTCTCAAACTTCATCACGTGAAGCTTTATCATCCACTATACCTACATTCTTGGATGAATAAAATTATCCATCAACTTGGAAACCATATGTTTCTATTTATCATCTTCATATCCTCTATCTCATCACTTGGATATCCTTCAAACACAAGTTGAAAATCCACTCATCCTCTTGGCTTCAACCATTACCCTCATGAGGTTTTTAATAATCTCTCCTCAAATGAAGTATCTAATTCCACTAATCATTCCATGAACTCACTTAGGTTCTATTTACCACATAAAAGAAGTATTTTTCTAGTGGTTTTATCTCTCTCTCCTTATTAACCTTTTCTGTTCACTTCTCTTTTATGTCTAGTTTTCTCCTCAATAAATCCATGTTTCCTTATATGTAAATCAATAACTCCCACATCTCTTCTTATTATTATTTAGTTTCAAACTCCTCAATTTGTGCATCCACCATCATCCTTAATTGTGCTTAAACTTTCTTCAACACCATTCCCAAGTCTTATACTCTATTTTTCTATGACATTTTAATAACATGTAAAGAAAATCCACTCTCATACCTTCTACCCAACACTTTTCTTGTTATAAGAATACTCCTCTTATTTTCTACCCACAATATTATGGAAATTAAGGTAATAGGATTCAAAGATGATCTAATACCACTTGATGTGATAAAAATCCATCTATATTATAAACACATAACCCTATTCAAGAAATCAAAATACATATACACAAAGCTTCATCAAGCTTTGTTTTACATATCACCACTTCTAAAAAACATGGAAATTGACATACTAAGGAGGCTCTACAAAGAATTTACACAAAACATAACTTTTAACTCTCTAGCCTACTCTCCAAATTCCATGGATATCAATCTATTTACATAATTATAAGAATGAGGAATAAGAGATAAAAAATGTAAGGGAATCCCACAAATTCACCATCCTCTACTTGGAGGGACTATTCGCAAATAGGGAATGCGAACTCCACCATCTTCTACACTATAGATCGCACCCTAAAAATATGTGCCACTCAAATTTATCTCCCACTCTATATGTGCATCGAAATTTTAATATATATCCTTTTGACAAAGGTCAAGCCCACTAGAATGTGTATCTTAAAGTTAGTATATCTCCTTTAGACAAAGACCAAAACCACTATCATTAGTCTCTACTTGGATTTGTTTATCACTTCTTTAATGGTAGTCAAAATTATGTCCACTTTGGATGAATATAACACTCCATACCATGTAGTGAGAATGAATAATGTTGGTGATACCTCATCAGTGTATAGCGTTAGCATGAATAGTATTGTGACACCTCATCAATGAATAGTGTCCTACCACCTCATGAACATGAATAGTGATTATTTTTTCCACATCAACTTCTAATTAGTTACATCTTGAATGCAAATATAAATTTAAACGTTACTTTAAAATAATATAGAAACATTAATTCTACCTCTTTATTCTATATCTTTCCAGCTAAAACCTTTTAAAGTAAAAATATAAGAAAGAAACTTAGAACTTGCTAGTATTTTTAATGAACTTGATTACTATTAAGATAAGAAAATACCAATAGAAAAAGATTCTAAAATAATAACCTATATTGATACATATTGAATGATTTAAATAATTTAAAAAATGCATAAATAAGGCTCAACTTAGAATTTGATTTGACATGTAAAATTTGTAACTCTTAAAAATAATAAAACTTGACCTATGATTTTTAGCAACTATTATTTTTACAAAATTTTGAATGCAAGCTAGTGTATCTATAAAAATATTCAAAAATAAACTAAACACTAAATTAACCTATCAGATGAATATAAGTTTAAATTCGAGTTTGATTATAACCCAAAAAAAATCTAAATTTAGAAGAAAACTAAGAATAATATTAAATTATATTTTTAGACCCTAAGATGGCATGTATGGCCTCCCAAAATTATTGAAAAATTATATAAGTGGACAATAGAGGTTATGGCTGCACCAAATTTTCTTAGATGGTCATTTTGGTGTGATTGTGGTTTAAGATAGAGATATATATCAAAAAATTTACATTTTAGAATTTTGGCCTCCTTTTTGCATCATTTTTCTCTGGTTAAAAACAATTTAGGTCATGTGAGTTGCTCTAACTATACTACTTCCATTTGTTCTTATCAATATTATTCATCTTTCATTCTATAATTGAAGTGTTGTCTTCCTACTATAATCATTTTCATGTACTAAATTTGTATAATAAATTATTCACATTATGTTTATTATATTCTTATCTATAACTTGCTTAATATTTTCTTTCTTCTTCTTTGACACTTATTATTACCGATATATTTATTCATATTATTCACATTCACCATATTATCCATAGAAATTACATATATAAAAAATTAAATAGTAGAGAGATATTGAAATTCTACAGTAAACTCCTGTCATAAAAATTGTCATCAATTTCCTTCATTAGTCTACATTGTCCAATTTTCTTGTATTTCAACTTGCTATATGTGCCTCTAAGAAATCTATTTCCTGATGTAAACAGTCAATAAATCTTCTTCTTAAAATATTTTGACCTTCTTTAATGTCTGACTTCTTTAAATTTTTCATTACTTTATTTCTTATTTCTTCTTGTGACTATTGTATATGTTCTATAAATGATTTGCATCATTAGTAACTCATTCTATAATTGGTAATTGTACTAAATCTAAACCACTCATAGAATCTATCCTATAAATAATATGAAATTCAAGTTTTCCTATTGATCGATTCACTGAATTATTATATATAAACTCATCTTGTTATAAAACCAAGTCCCATTGCATGGGATTATCTCAATCTATGCATTTAAATAAATTTTCCAGGCTCATGTTTACAACTTATATATATATATATATATATATATATATATATATATATATATATATATATATATATATATATATATATATATATATGTTTGTGGGTGGTACGTACTACTAAATTGTAGCTTAGTCCCCATATTTCTCAACAAATTCCTCTAAGAATAAATTATAAATTTCATTTTTTAAATCTAATATAATGGTTTTTGGAACAACTTGCAATATTAAAATATCTTTATAAAATAATTGTGTGAATGTAGTGGCATCATCGGTTTTCTTACATGCAATAAAATGAACAATCTTAAAACTATCTACAATAAAAATAATTAAATTATTAAATCTTTGTGTGTTTGGTAATCCCAATAAAAAATTCATAATCAAATCTCTCCATGGCCCTCTTGGAACTAGTAATGGCATGTATAACCCTATATTTTTATATGTCCTTTTGCCACCTAACATATTTTACACCTTAAAATATATGTTATCACATCTCTCTTCATATTTGGTAAGAAATACTTATCCACCAAACTTATTGTATTTGTCTTACCAAAAACACCATCCAAACCTCCATTGTGCAATTATTTTATAATATCATATTTTTTAGACCCAATTGGAATACTTATTTGTTTCCTTTTGAAGAGATAACCATCATGCATAAGATTCTTTTCATGAACACTTATTGTATCAATTTTCAATGGATTCATGAATTGTTCAACTATATTATAAAATATGGACTAGTATCATATACTTCGTTAATAAATTCAAATTTTACTATCTCATTCACCATAGTAGTTAATAATCCCACTCACCTGCTTAGAGTATCAACTAATTGATTCTATTTTCTTGATTTATAATTCAACATAAAAGTATAACCCTAAAAGAAAGACACCCACTTTGTATGATAAATAGTTAACTTCTTTTGAGTGTGCACATACTTCAAAGCCTCATCATCAATAAATAAGATAAACTCCTAAGCTATCAAGTAATGCTTTCAATGTATTAATGCTTGTGCAATGGCAAAAAATTCAACATCATATGTAAAATAATTTATTCTTACCTCATTAAATTTTTCACTAAAATATGATATTGGCTTTCTTTCTTCACTTACCACATCACCAATTCATAAAAATAAATCATCGCAATCAACCTCAAAAACTTTTTTAAAATATGGTGATACTAAACTAGACTTTTCTATAATTTTTTTTACAATAACTCAAAACTTTCTATTCTTGCCCTTTTCCATGTAAATTATTTTCCTCTAATACAATTTATTATTGGTGGAACAAGATTACTAAAATTCTTAATGAAATTTATGTAACAATTTACTAATCTATGAAAAATTATTAGCTCTGTGATAATTTTTAGGATAGACCAATCAATAGTTGTCATTTCTTTTTTTATTCATTCTTACACAATCTATTAAAACTACAAATCCCAAAAATACCAAATTGTTCTACATAAACTTATAATTATTCAAACTCAGATAGAGTTTATATTTTCTTAATAATATTAATATCATTATCAAATGTTTTAGGTGCTCTCTTTTAGTCTTAATGAATATCATCAAAATAAACCGCCACAAACTAACTACTATGTTCATCATCTCCATAAATGTGTTAGGTGGATTATATAATTTAAATGGCATTACCATCCACTTATTCAAACCATCTTTAGTCTTGAATAATGTTTTCCACTCATCTCCTTCATGAATGTGAATTTGATAGTATCCACTCCTTAGATCAATCTTAGTAAAATATTTTACTCTTGCAATAATATCCATTATATCATCTAAACAAAGTATAATAAACATGTAAATAATTATAATTTTATCAATTACTCTACTATCCACACACATCTACCACCTTTTATCGTTTTTGGAGTTAGTAGCACTAGTTTTACACATAGACTCCTCCTTTCCCTTACTACACCCTTCCTCACCAACTCAGTAACTTATTTATTTAATTTTTCTTGTTCTATTGAACTCATCCTATAAGATGATTTAATGGGTAGAGCTATTTCTAGAATCAAACCAATATGATTTTGAATATTTTTCTTTTATGGTAAACCATCTACAAACTCATCAGGTATAAGATCTACATATTCTTTCAATACCATTGCTACATTTATTGGTAGTTACACCATTTTAGTGTCTTCTTTGTTTGCTACTAATACACAATAATAACATGTCATGTTTATGTCTTTCATAAATTCCTTTACAGTCAAGATGATTTTAGGTTGCTCTTCTTCTTTAAGAGGTAAAAATATACCTTCATACCACCATTTAAAAAAATATATGTGTTCTTTGCTACATTATGAATTTTTGTTATTAAACTTCCATGGCCTTCCTAATAACACATGGCATGTATCCATTGGTATAACATCAGACCATATTTCATCCTTGTAAGTTTTACCTTAAAAAATATGGTTAAGCACATTTTATCTACTATAAGTTAATTCCTATTATTAAATTATGGAATTTGACAAAAATTAAGATTCTTCTCATACTACAAAGCTAGTTTCTCAATCACGTTCGTAGAAAATATATTTTCATAACTACCACTATGTATAATTACTTTGCATACCTTACCTCTTTAATTACATGTTGTTTGAAATATATTTGTTTACATGTATGCATCACCACCTTTTTTATTCTACACATGTTCTCTCCTTGGAAAAATCATTGTTCTTCTCATCATGATATTTTCTTTTGTATCTATTGCCACAACCTCAATATTTTCCTCTTATGTTTTAGGTTCAACTAAATTAACTCTTGGGTGATCCTCTTGCCTCTTTTCTTGATTTTGTTACTATGGAAACATGAATATTATATGACCTTCTTCACATATATAACAAACATCAGACATTTTTTGATTTGGAAACCATCAACTACCACCACCATAGCTTCATCAACTCTAAAATCATTTTTCTCTTTATTGGTATTGAAAGCCTTGTCTATTATATTATTACCTTTTTTCACCACGTGATGATTCTCCTATATTGTTATTAAACCTACCTCTATTTGTATTAAATCCACCTTGTCGACTTATTGGAGGGGATTTTCCTCTTCTTAACCTAGTACATCTTATGAAATTTTGTTTATTTTACTTTTGTTCTACCTTCAAACATAATTGATAACCTGCTTCCATTCAAAGTATTTTATGCATACTTAATCATCTAGAATAGAAAACTTCAAACCATTTACATACCTTATATCTATTTGCTCTTATGTTTGATGATGATCCCCTTATACGGAAAGCTTGTACAACATATATGTATACTCATGTATATTATGATCCTTTTGCCTCCAATTTTTAAATATTTTGTATATTATTTGTATATAATCCATAAAAGTAAATTTCTCCATCAACGTTTTATGAATGTTTTCCATGAGTTGATCTTCTCTTTACCTTTTGTATGTTTTTCTTTTTTTTTGGTGATCCAACCAAATCATTGCATGACCCTTCAATTTCATGCATGCAAAAATTGCCTTCTTGTCTTCTTTGATAGTTCTTCATCTGAAAAACTTCTTCATGTTGTTAATTTAATCTCTCAACTCCTTTTGTTTTAAATTTTTTCCATAATCTAAAATGTCAACCTTGATTTCTTTGTTTCTTCCTTCTAAAGCTCTAACCATCCTCTATTTCATTGATGGGGGTTGTTTTTGTTGCTCCTCCTATTACAAAAGTTCCTCTTCATGATCTGTGTCTTCCTCTACATCATCTCCTTCTCTCTTTTGTCTTTGATTCACAATGATATCAGTTAATTATTCTACTTGCCTTTGTAGCTCTTCCATCGTTCGGTCCATTTGAGATATTCCTCTTCATCCTCTCACCAACTTTTATAGCTCCAATATTCAAACTTATTCTGATTAAAAAAAATGAAGTTGATTACTATCAAGATAAGAAGATATCAATAGGCAAAGCTATTGAAACAATAACCCATATTGATTCGTATCAGAATGCTTTAAATAATTAAAACCCATTTATAAATAAGCTTCAACTCATAATTGGAGTTGATATGCACAATTTGGATCTCTTAAAAATAATAAAACTCGACTTGCTATTTTTAGCAGCTGTAATTTTTACTAAGTTTTGCTTAGAAGTGTGCGCAGCGTTAAAAATCTTCAAAAATAAATTACACACTAAAATTAATCTATTAGACGAATATCAATTAATGTTCAAGAATGGTTACAAAAATACACAATTGAAAAAGTTAGAAAAAACTGAAAATATTATTAAACTGTAATATTGGACCTTCATATGATCACGTATGGCCTCTGAAAAATATCAACAAAATTCATAATAGGGTGAATCATGTTATAACTGTACCAAATTTTTTGGGATGATCATTTTGACATGAAGATGTGCTCAAACAAATCTATGGATAAAATATTATATCCTCGAAAAATTTGACCTATTTTTTTGCATCAATTTTTTCTTCTTTGAATTGAGAGTCTAGTTAACCCTCGAAAGACAAAGTGATGAAACCAGCAGTTGCTCTCGTTTGATCCCTCAGTTGGGTGTAGATTCATTGTTTACAATACATCCGCTGTTGCAGTTTTATTGATCACAATAAATCTGTACCGATGGTACCCATGTTATTTGACCCGTTTTCAAAAGGATGAATTCTAGACAATTCTAAAATAAATAAATAACTCCTTCCCTTGTATCCTAAATAATCCTAAAATAAATAACACCTATTCTTGGATTCTAATTCTGAATATAGAACGAAAGGACATAACGATTATTTCAACACGTTTGCAGGTTTCTTCCTTTCCAAAATGCCCAAATTTGCTGCGAAACTGGTGTAACAACAATGTAGATTCATTACAAACAGTAGTGTTTCTGAATATATAACGCAAGGACATCCGTTTATTTTAACATTGTTAAGGTTTATTCCTTTTGAAAGCGCCGAAAGAAGCTGCAATAACTGTGTAACAAGAGTCTAGATTCATTACTGTTCAAAAGTCTGTCTGTACAATATTTTTCATGTCATTATGCTCGTGTCAAGTACCTGTTTGGCTTTTATGTTAATACTTCGGAAGAATCATCCTCCCTAATTTATTGCCAAGCCACTTGTGGGCACCTTGGAAATCCAATCATGAAATAAAGCTTACCCATGCCTTTAAAAACCACTGTTTTTAACTAATCCGCTTAGCCATGTTCAATGCAAAAACAATGCATCAATGCTATAGGAAACCTGGAAAAGGACATATGACCTGCAAGTTCCTTAGGTGACTCTAAGGAACAAATTAAACGCGCTTTCATCTTTGATTTCCATTTCACTATTAAATTAGCAATCTGCTCAAAGTAATTTGTTTGTTAAATATCATTGTCATTAGGTGAACTTTAATATCATAGAAATGTCGAAAAAGACGGAACAAGTTAGTGATTCCTAAAATCTCAAAATTTATATTTATGAATAAGATTTCGGGAAAACCAATTGGAAAAATCCTGTAACCATACAAGGAAGACTGAATCAATAGACATCCATAAATATCATATGGGCAGATTTATTTTTTTTACTTCAAAAAATAAAAATAAAATAAAATAACTTTAACATTGGTATGTTAAATAAATTATATTTACTTTTCACTGTAAATTACCGCCATGCAGAAAAATAAATTGCGAGATTTTATTGCTTTCAAAGTCCACAAAAAAAATCTTTACATAGTGTTCCCAAAAGTTTGGTTATACAAATAATGTGTTTAAATGGAACAGTGAAAAGTATCTAATAATACCATTCTTAACTTCATTCGTGTTGGGTTCCTCTTGGGATCCTATAATCTTTTTAAATTCTTTAATTTTTATGTCTCTTTTTAATTCTATCTTACTTTTCTGGTAAGTTGTTTCTATTTATTTTTTGACAATCAAAATGATACTCAAATCTCTCGCACTCCAACTATTAAAAATGAATTTAATCTAATCTAAACAATTCTTATTTTAAAAATTAACATAAAAATAATATTAAATCATATATTTGTGATGATAAATGAAAGAATGTGTGTAACCATGTACCTTTCAATTATTAGACACCTTTTCACTATTCAATTCAAACCGGTAAATTATTTGTATAAAAAAACTTTTGAAAACACTATAAAGACTTTTTTATGGACGTTTATGATCAAATGGACTTTGAAAAAATTAAATCTCTCAAACTATGTTTTTTTACGTGGCGGTACTTTACTATCAAAGGCACATATTATAAAATATTAAAATCTACCTGTATGATATGCATGGATGTCTATTGAATCAGTATGTCCATTATGAATGGACTCGTCGAATTGGTTTTTCCGTAGTTTAATTCATAAATATAAAAAAATATGCTTTTAGAGCTGCAACCAAATGATACATTACCACGGAACCTGCCGACTTATTCTGTCTTTTTCGACACTTCTATGATATTGAAGTTCAACTAATAGATGATATTTAACAAACTACTTTACTCAGATCACGAATTTCATAGTGAAATGGAAATCAAAGATGAAAGCGCATTTCATTAGTTCTGTTTAAGAGATCAATACCTAAGGAACCTGCTGGTCATATGTCCTTTTCAAGGTTTCCGATAGCAATAATGCATTGCTTTTGCATTGAATATGTCTAAGCGGATTACTTATCAACAGTGTTCTTACAATGCCCAGGTAAGCTTGACTTCATGATTAGTTTTTCAAGGTGCCCACAAGTGGCTTCGGCCATAAAATTCAAACAGTTACTTTACACGAGCATAATGAGATTAACAAAGATTGTACAGAGAGACTTTTAAACACTGCTATTTGTAATAAATCTACATTGTTGTTACATCAGTTATTGCAGCCAAATTCGGTTCTTTCAAAAGGAAGAAACCTAGAACAATGCTGAAATAAACAGTGTCTCCTTTCGTTCTATGTTAAAAAAACTTGGGTGCCAACTGTTCAAAAAACAGTGAATCTACACCGACAGATTTATTATAAACAATGAATCTACACCGACCCGAAGTAAGAAACAAAAGCAACCGCTGGTTTCATCACTATATGTTTTTGGAGGCTTAACAATAAACTATCAGTTTAAAGGACAAAAATTGCTGACGATGTTCAACTTTCATTCTTCTTTTTTTTCCTAAAGTTTTCAGTTGGTAGGACATAGAATAAAGAGAGACCATTAATGTTTTTTCTTTTGTAACAAGACAATTTTTTAACATCCCTTTGCTTTCAGGATATGACTAGTCAGAAGCATTATATTCATGTTTTTAAATGTCTGTTACAATGTTTTGTAAGAAGAAAACTCGGAGAATGATGTAATTAAAGATTAGAAAAAATATATCAATTGGCATAATATTAAGAATTTTATGAAACAATTATTTTATTTATTCATTTTAACTAAATAAAAAAAATATGTAAAATTGTTTAAATAAATCTGAACTTGACATTAGAGTTGACATGAAAAAAATAGAAAATTTGAAAAAAAAATTACATAGAGTTAACTGCCGTTAATATAAATAGCAATATGGTTTTCAAAATTTCTTTTTCATACAATTTTAGATGTGCATAAAATTTCAAACAAATCATCTAAATACTAATGTCATCATGTGCAATGAGTTTTAATTTGAGTTCACATCCAATTACAAAGTTAACCGATTTCCATTATTTTTAGCATGATTGAAAATACACGAATGCAATTTCAGACATGTAAATAATATCTTATGCCCTCCAAACATATTTGAATTGACCCCAATAGATGACGTAAGTTATGGATCCATTTTTTTTTACTATAGACTCATTTTACCTGAAAGCAGAGATCAATAAGGCTAATGAGTCAAAATTTATGGCCTCCAAAAGATAAGTCTTCACATCTTTCTCTTTTAGTTGGAAACAACTGAACCCTGCGAGTTTACCTAATTATATTCCTTCTATTTATTTTTATCAACATTGTTTAGCTTCAATTCTAAAATAAGAGTGTTTTCTTCATGTTGTAGTCGTTTTTACTATACTAAATATCTTTTAAAACTACCTTGTGTCATCTTCATCATCTTTTTATCCAAAACCTATTCTTCCTTCCTTCATTCTTCCTTGGTACCCATTATTTATAATCGACTTCTCCATCTCCTAGCCTTTTGATATATTCTACATGAAGATCATTTAAATTTGGAACATTAAATATTTGATAGATATTAAAATTATGTGTTAAACTCACCTCATAAGCATTGTCATTACTTTTCTTCATAATTTTGCATAGATCAATTTTAATGTATTTCAACTAGTTGTATGTTTCTTTTAGAAATATTTTTTTCTTGACTATATCTTGTTCTTCAAATAATTTTGACATTCTTGTTACGTATGTTTCTACGTTATGCTTTTCTATAGTTTATGTAGCGTTGTTTCAACTTATTCTTACCACTATTTTATGTACTCTATAAATACTTTTGTATCATCACTAACTCATTTTTGAATTGCTAATCTACCAAATCTATAAATACCCATAGGATTTTTACCATAAATAATATAAAATGATGATTTTATTGTTGATCTATTTACTGACTAAAATATGCATTCTGATCATTTGGTAAAGCCAAATCCCATTACATGGGCTTATCTCCAACTATGCAAATCAAAAAAATTCTTAAGCCCTATTTTATACACATATTTGTTCATATGATTTGTGGTCATATACACTAGTAGATTGTAGTTTAGTTCATAGTTTTCTCCATAATGTCATGTTCTAACCAATAGGCTCTATTTTTAAAAATTAAATAGGGATGCATTTTACCAATAAAATATTATTTTTTTGTTCTTATGGAGACATGAATTGACCTTGAATTATTTTTATATTCATGTAAAAAATAATTTTATTCATTTTATTTTGTGAATTTTAGCTTGAAATCAAAACAATAATTTTGATTTGGACATACTTTGTTAAATTATTTGATAAATCAAATTAATCAAGTTCTTATCAATATTTTTAGATTTGAATAGTGACTTATTATGGAAATTTATTTTCCTAAGTCTCACAAACTATTTAGACAAAGACTTTACGATATTCCCAATTCCATAATGTCCTATCAGGGGTTACAATTTCAACACATCTCAAATTATTCAATACCATAGGGTAATAAAGTTTTGTGGCTAAGTGAATGCATGAGATCATGACAATGGTCATCATCTCATTGAATAATGGTTTTATTTGGATCACATAGTTAGAAAGTTATGTTGCTAAAGTAACGACACAAGATCATGCCGAGCGTCCTTATGTTTCATCATGATCCCCCTATACCGAAAGCTTGTAAAACTTATATGTATACTCATGTATATTATGATACTTTTACCTCCATTTTTTTAATATTTTGTATAGTGTTTCTATATAATCCATAAAAATAAATTTCTCCGTCAACTTTTTTTGAAAGTTTTCCATGAGTTGATCTTCTCTTTACCTTTTCTATGTCTTTCTTTTTGTTGGTGATCTAACCAAATCATTGCATGACCCTACAGTTTCATGCATGCAAACATTACCTTCTTATATCCTCTTATAGTTTTTCATTTGAAAAGCTTCTTCATGTTGTTAATTCAATATATCAACTCCTCTCATTTTAAAATATTTCCATAATATAAAATGTCAACCTTGATTTCTTTGTTTTTTCCTTCTAAATCTCTAACCATCTTCTCTTTCATTGATGGGGGTTGTTTTTGTTGCTCCTTCTATTAAAAAATTTCCTCTTCATGATCTGTCCTCCTCTACATCATCTCCTTCTCTCTTTTGTCTTTGATTCACAATGATATCGGTTAATTATTCTACTTGCCTTTGTAGCTCTTGCATAGTTTAGTTCATTTAAGCAATCCCTCTTCATCTTCTCCCCAACTTTTATAGCTCTAATATTTTAATTTATTCTGATAAAAAAGATTGATATTGATTACTATCAAAATAAGAAAATATCAATAGACAAAGCTTCTAAAACAATACCCCATATTGATTCATATCAGAATGCTTTAAATAATTAAAAACCATTCATAAATAAGCCTCAACTCATAATTGGAGTTGAGATGCAATATTTGGAACTCTTAAAAATATTAAAATTTGACTTGCTATTTTTAGCAGCTTTAATTTTTTGTATGTTTTGCTTAGAAGTGTGCGCAACTTTAAAAATCTTAAAAAATAAATTACACACTAAAATTAATGTATCAGATGAATATCAATTAATATTCAAGAATGGTTACAAAAATACACAATTGAAAAGTTAGAAAAAACCAAAAATATTATTAAGCTGTAATATCAGACCTTTATATGATCACATATGGCCTCTAAAAAATATGAAAAAAATCCATAATAAGATAAGTCGTGTTATAATTATACCAATTTTTTTGAGTTAATCGTTTTGACATAAAAATGTGCTCAAACAAATCTATGAATCAAAAATTATATCCTCAAAAAATTTGACCTATTTTTTTCAATAAATTTTTTCTTCTTTGAATTGAGAGTCTAGTTAACCCTCCAAAGACAAAGTGATAGAAACCAGCAGTTGCTTTCGTTTGATCCCTCAGGTGGGTGTAGATTCATTGTTTACAATACATCCGTTGTTGTAGTTTTCTTGGTCACAATAAATCTGTACCGATGGTACCCAAGTTATTTGACCCAATTTAGGCGTTTTCAAAAGGATGAATTCTAAACAATTCTAAACTAAATAAATAACTCCTTCCCTTGTATTCTAAATTATCCTAAAATAAATAACACCTTTTCTTGGATTCTAATTCTGAATATAGAACGAAAGGACATAACGATTATTTCAGCACGTTTGCGGGTTTCTTCTCCACAAATAAATAACACCTATTCTTGGATTCTAATTCTGAATATAGAACGAAAGGACATAACTATTATTTCAGCACGTTTGCAGGTTTCTTCCTTTTCAAAGTGCCGAAATTTGCTGCGAAACTGGTGTAACAACACTGCAGATTCATTACAAACAGTAGTGTTTCTGAATATATAACGCAAGGACATTTGTTTATTGTAACATTCTTAAGGTTTATACCTTTTGAAAGCGTTGAAAGAAGCTGCAATAACTGTGTAACAAGAGTCTAGATTCATTACTGTTTAAAAGTCTGTCTGTACATTTATTTTCATGTCATTATGCTCGTGTCGAGTACCTGTTTGGCTTTTATATTAATACTTCGAAAGAATCATCCTCCCTATTTTATTGCCAAGCCACTTGTGGGCACCTTGAAAATACAATCATGAAGTAATGCTTACCCATGCCTTAAAAACCACTGTTTTTAACTAATCCGCTTAGCCATATTCAATGCAAAAGCAATGCATCAATGCTATAGGAAACCTGGAAAAGGACATATGACCTGCAAGTTCCTTAGGTGACTCTAAGGAACAAATTAAACGCGCTTTCATCTTGATTTCCATTTCACTATTAAATTAGCAATCTGATCAAAATAATTTGTTTGTTAAATATCATTGTAATAAGGTGAACTTTAATATCATAGAAATGTCGAAAAAGACAGAACAAGTTAGTGATTCCTAAAAGCTCAAAATTTATATTTATGAATAAGATTGGAAAACCAATTCGAAAATCCAGTAACCATACAAGTAAGACTGAATCGATAGACATCCGTAAATATCGTATGGGCATATTTATATTTTTTACTTTAAAAAAATAAAAATAAAATAAAATGGCTTTAACATTTGTATGTTAAATAAATTATATTTACCTTTGACTGCAAATTACCATTATAGTCCCACAAAGGAGTGATGTAGTTGGCTTCTGTTTTAACTAGATGGGTAAGGATAATGATACACATAAACACAGATAAAAATATCATTGTATTTTTATAGGATTAGTGACTAATCATATATATAATAGAAAACAAAATTAAATCACCCTATGATAGGTTAAAGAGGATGTTGTGCTACAGTACATCAAAGTATTATCTTATTCTAGATAAATAAAATGAGAGGTTGAATGGTCACATGAGGAAAGAAGTGAGTGCACACCACCAAAGAGCTGTAGAAAAAATGAAATCCTAAAAAAATTGTTTCATAAGATAACCAAAATAGAGAAATCCTAACATTCATTAACTAATAAAACTCTTCAAGTTAAATGTACATATATGAGTGTTGAGTAACTCCTCTAAAAATGGTGGTCAAGGAACCCCTTGAATAGAAGTTTAACTCCAAAAATGGTGGTCAAAAAAGATGATAATAGAGGTGTAACTCATCCAAAAAAAGTGGATATAGGAGTTACAATCTAGTCTTTTGGTCAAGCCTATGACACCTCTAACACACTAACTCTACCTAAGCAAGAATGCCCCCAAACTTAGGAAAACTCAATGCGACGAAATATAATGTTTTAAAATAAATAAATGTGAGAAAATAAATACATAAAATAAAACTTCCCTATAAAAACAACTTAGTTATTTGGTGAAAAATAAAAATTGGTTGTGAAAACTAGGCATGATCAGGTACCCATTATGAAACAATCTCTCGTAAATTAGAGAAAATGAGAAAAACCATAAGAAAAATTTCACCCCAAAAGAGAGAGATAGAAGAAGTGAAGAGACTTAGAAATCTCATCTTGAAGATGATGTTACTATTGATGTAGACCACACCCTAAGAAGAGATTACAGATGAACATACATACTCTTAGTAAACTGTTTGGTAAAGATATTTACAACCTGCTTTGAAGACTAGTAAAATCTCAACACAATAACCTGACCATGAATAAGCTCATGTATGATATGTATGTGAATCTCAATGTGCTTGGTATGTTTCTATTGAACCTGTTTCTTACATATACATAATACTATAGTACTATGATTGAGTCTCTATACCCTATTTAAGGCTTTTAAGCTATAAAATTAGGCCATTCTTTATAAAAATTTTCCTCACATGTGTTAATAATCAATTCCGTCAGATGACTAGGAGACACATGGATACTATTAAGGTGGTATTAAAGTCATATCAATGTATTATGGTCACTTGTAAAAAAAGTCTACTCCACTAGGTCTTTAGAGAGGTTTGTGTTAGGTGACCCCTTATCCAACGGAAGCACAATTGATTACTTTCTTATAAGAAATTAAACACGGAATTATACCAGAATGATAAAGTAACTAGAAACTTGAGACAATAAAGAATTTGAGAGACAATACACACTCTTGTATTAAATATTACTAGAATAAAATACAATAAGGAAGATGCCACTTCTTCCTCCACCTCAAAGGCTTGCCACACCTCAAGACCTTCTTCCCTCTCTCTCTTGCTCAACACAAAAACAACTCTACAACCTGAGTTGCTATCCCTCCTTGAATGCTTTAGCTGATCTCCTTGACCTTACACCTGTAGATCTCCTTGACCTTGTTTGCTTCAATGCTTTTACTTGCCTTCTTGATCATTACTATACAAGCCTCATGGGTCTTTAAATAGAATCCCATAGTTACAAAAATAGAACTCTAACTACAATAATTAGACATGCAGCTCATGACTATAATTAATCATTTGACATGCAAACACTCACTTCACTTAACTGACTGTTGGTCAACAACAGTTCTGGAACACACAGGCGACCAACGCCAGTCCCTGCTTGCCTGGTGCTGCCGACGTCGGCCGACTAGCTGCCGTCACCAATTGCCTTTTACACTGCATCTGACCGACGTTGATAATGCTGTCGATGCCAATTTTTTTGGTTCTTCAGCATCCTCTTCTTCGTGTCTGCAAATAGTTGAAGCTTTTAGCTCTACACCCTAACAATCTCCCACTTAGAGATAAACAGCTGCTACTGTACCTGTACACCATCTATTTTGTTCCTTTGGCTTTGTATCCCTCTTCAAAGTCACTCTTGAAGACCAACCACCACTGAACCTGTGATACAATACCTGTCACTTATGCCAAAAGAATTTTGTTGCTCCCAAATTCTTCATGACATACTTCTGAACCAACTCTACCCTTAGCTCAGAAAACTCCCTGTATATGAAACCCTGCAACAAGTAACACAATATAGTAACAGAATAATGTAGCTAATATTATCCAACCTGGCAAAGATGAAACACAATGGTCAAACCTCTATTGCTCTATAGCCTAATCAAGACCATAAACCATAGCCTTATGTCTCACGTGTCCATCCACTCTCTTCTCTAATATGGGAATCCATCCCTCTATCTAGTGCTTCCTTCCATCTGACAACTCTACCAACAAATACCTGTTTGGTTCTTTTCCAAGAACTCACACGCCTCATCCATGCCAAGCTCCCACTGTTTCTGGATTCTACCTGCATTGCTTCTTCCATATTCCTAGTTCTTGACTATCAGTAAGCAGTATAAAGAAGGTGAACAACAAATATGAGGTTTACTTACCATTTTTGACCTCCATATGGGTGTTTGAGACTTATTAATCTACCCAACACCCATTCCAGTGACTGATCTCAGCCATCTCCCAGTCTGCTCCCGACTGATGTCGGTTCCCTGCACTGACCCTGATTGCCAACGTCATTTCCCTAGCCGACGCCGGCGTCCCTCCTACCGACATCATTCCTGATGACCGATGTCGGACTTCTCCTGCCCGACCTATCGACCCTGCTGGTCTGCACATGACCAATGTTGATTTTTGTCTGGCCGATGTCAGTCCCATGTGACTGACATCGGCATCTATGTGTTCCTGTAAGTGATGAAATTTTCATCCGTGATCTCTTCTTGGATCAAACCTCTGTCCATGCTACCCTGCTCAGATTTATTCAGCCCCTGTGACTGATCTCTATTCTTCATCTCCTCCATAAACACCACGGCTTCTTTGTTCCTGTCAAAAGCATCAAATTTCTTTTTTCTACAATGAACTCTATCTATGCTTTCTGAATCTGAACACATACCTTTTGAGTCAAGAACTTCCATTCCCTTCTTATTCATGTGACCAAGCCTATTAAGCCACATCTTCAAATCTACAGCTGAGGTAGATAAACCAAAAGTAGAATCAACAATACAAGTAGACAGATAAAGAGTATCTACTTTCTTACCTCTTACTAGAACAAGTGCACCCTTGGTAACCTTCCAAGAGTCCGCTGTGAGGGTTATTGTGCATCCCTCATCACCCAACCTTCCAACAGAAATCAGACTCTGTTTCGGAATTGGAACATGCATGACCTCTTTCAACACCCATGTGTTGTCAATCTGCAATCTCAGCTGCACTTTCCCTTTGCCAACTATTTGACAAGGCGTACCATCCCCTAAATAGAGCACTCCAAAGTCTCCCTGTTCATACTCATAAAACAAATCTCTGTTTGGGGATGCATGAAAAGATGAACCAAAATCTAAAATCCATGATCCTACCTGACTATCCAAAGAAAGTATGAGAGCATCCTATACCACAATATTTTCATCCTTTGCTTCTTCAATACCTACATGTTGATTCTCTTTATCTCTCAACCAACACTCCTTTGTATGTCCTTTCTTTCCACAAAACTAGTAGGTAATACCTTTGGACTCGGATCTCCTTCCCAACCTTGATTTCCTTTGCTCAATCTTCTCCCTTTGCCTTCCCCTGCTTTTTGCACTTAGAGCATTCCCTGATGATTCACCTATGCTTCTCCTACATATTTCCTCATTCAAGATCACACTCACAACATCACCAAATTTTAAGATTTTAGAAGCAGATGCAGAATTACTTACTGCCATAACCAAATTGTCCCAACTTTAAGGCAAAGAACATAAAATCAAGAGAGCCTTTACCTCATCAACAAAAACAATATTGACTGAAGCTAATTGGTTTACCAAACCATGGAAATCACTGAGATGAGTATGTACTGATCCACCTTCTTGCATTTGCAAAGTAAATAGCTGCTTCATAAGATATACCTTATTAGAAGCTGAGGGCTTTTCGTATAAATTTGCCAAGGACTTTATCAACTCTTCTGTTGTCTTGCACTATGGTAAACTGAAAATCATAGATGATGCAAGGCTCAACCTTATGGAACCGAGAGCCTTCCGATCAAGAACACTCCATTCTTCATCCTTCATATCTGTGGGCTTGCATGAAACCCCACCCAATGGTAAGTACAGATCCTTCTGATATAGATAATCCTCAATCTGCATCCTCTAGTGTTGATAATTCTTGCCGTTAAACTTCTCCATTTGCAGCTTAATTTCTTCTGCCATTGCTGAACTCCCACTCAATTAGAAAACCCTGTGAATGACCTGTAATCAAAAAATAACTTGCTTCCTGCAAACCGTAGCTCTGATACCAACTGTTAGGTGACCCCTTATCCAATGGAAGCACAATTGATTACTTTCTTATAAGCAATTAAACATGGAATTATACCAAAATGATAAAGTAACTAGAAACTTGAGACAACAAAGAATTTGAGAGACAATACACACTCTTGTATTAAATATTACTAGAAGAAAATACAATAAGGAAGATGCCACTTCTTCCTCCACCTCAAAGGCTTGCCACACCTTAAGACCTTCTTTCCTCTCTCTCTTGCTCAACACAAAACCAACTCTACAACCTGAATTGCTATCCCTCCTTGAATGCTTTAGCTGATCTCCTTGACCTTACACCTATATATCTCCTTGACCTTGCTTGCTTCAATGCTTTTACTTGCCTTCTTGATCATTACAATACAAGCCTCGTGGGTCTTTAAATAGAATCCCATGGTTACAAAAATAGAACTCTAACTACAATAATTAGACACCCAGCTCGTGACTATAATTAGTCATTTGACATGCAAACACTCGCTTCACTTAACTGACTGTTCATCAACAACAGTTCTGGAACACACAGGCGACCGACGCCGGTCCCTGCTTGCCTGGTGCTGTCGATGTTGGCCAACTAGCTGCCATCATCGGTTGCCTTCTGCACTGCATCTGACCGATGTTGGTAATGTTGCCGACGCCGGTTCTTCTGGTTCTTTAGTATCCTCTTCTTCGTGTCTACAAAAAGTTGAAGCTTTTAGCTCCACACCCTAACATTTTGAGGAGGGTTTTAGGTGTGTAACCTTCTCGAAGATAGATCATAAATATTTGAAACCTAATCTCATAAATAATACTAAAAATTGGGAGGTCATATGGTCCATCAACACCTCTTAATACTATTGGATCCCATGCATCTTCTCATTCAACTTCCAATGTGATGAAATAGACCATTCTTGGCTTATCATCTTATTCCAATACGTCAAGAGATTATTTTAATAAAAGGTCACCCAATTTTTAGTTTTTATTCTTTAAAAAGATTCTATGAGGTCTAAAACACATCCTATGAAATACTCCATTAATTATCCTAGTCATTTGACCTCTAATATGTCTTAAATCCTTATTAATCTCCTAATGAGGTTTTGAAAGCAAATAGGCTTACCAGTCCTATTTTGGCCTTTTATTCACATTAAAAAAATTATAATCACTTTGAAAACCTCTCTTAGTGTCTAATAAATGTTTCTTGTCCGTACAAACCCTAAATTCAATGCTAACATTATTTTTTCTCATCAATTCTTGAAGGCAAACTTGTGGCTCCTAATAGGCTTGTATCATCTCTTCATGACTTGTATCCTTGATAAAAATTAGTAATCTATATTATTTAGTGAATTATATTTTCAAAAATATTTCAAACACCTTCACCATCACTTGTAATATTTTTTTCAACTCAAAATACCCTTTTCATGACCTTGACCTCAAGAACAAAAAGCCTATTCTTCAACCTCTTATTGGTAAACCTATACGTCTCTAATATTAGCTTATCCTCTTTATAATTTTTTCCCAAAAAGGAATTTAAGTTTATCTCACATCCAAGAATGTTTTTTTATAAATATTGTGAAGAATTACAATACTTATTGATGATATTTTCAACTGTAAATATTAATAAGTCTTACAAAGAATCCCCATGTCAACTTTCTAGGCATACATGACTTACTAAAGGATTTCATGGTATTTCATTTTAGGATTTGAAAAGAGTGATTTAGTAATGTTTCCACACTTGGGTGATGCTTGGCTAGGATGATATAAACCTCTTATTACTATAATAAACCAATTTCCACCTTGAACTCATCAAAACTCCATTGACACTAGCTTGTGACTTGATCAAAATAAATATTTCTTGTCTTTTGCCTGATCCCACATTATATGTAGGGATAAACGATGATTTTTAAGGATATTACATACCCATGAAGACTCACCCAACACATTTGGATAAGCAAAACCATGTATGTGATATTTTAGAAGGGTCTAAAGGCACCTTATCATATTAACAATTATCTATAGAGTACAAAGGATATTGATTATAAAAAATTTCATGTAGTTATAAGGCATATAAAACCCTAAAAAAAATACCATCACTAGTCCTAGTAGGCATCCTCCTTCGTAAATCATTATTACTAAAACTGCCCTCTTCTTCATTCAAAGAGCTCGATAGAGGAATACATATTTTTTCTGCCATTTTTATCCCTGTAACCCTCTCTTGAGAATGGATGTGACTTAAACATGATGGATTAATGTGACAATAACATATTCAAAAATTTCACCTTCCATCTCTTACACTATGCCTTTGTTGCACATTATAAAATGAGCAAGAAAATAATTGAAAATGTTTAAAACATTAGAATAGTGAGTTATACTTCATTTTCATGGTTTTATAGACCAAAAAAGTTACAAATATGATATTTGACATGTTTCCATGATGTATTAAATATCTCTAAACATTTATAACCCTTGAACCAACCTTAACATGACACGGGAAGGCTAGACTAGCATAGGACAAAAATGACCAATTACCTTAATCTTGTCATAATAACCTTAAAATTTACTAAACACCTTATGAAGGATTAGATAAATGACCATGTTGTATATAACTAAAAGTTATGACTTTCAATTTTCACCAGGTATCTCTATAAGACCCTTTAATCTACCAAGAAAAACATACTACCCATCATGACAAGGCAAGATATGAATAAGACAAACACCTTCAAGGCTATCAAGAAAGTTAAATATGAGCTAAAATCATGTTTTTAATTAGACTCACCTATGATAGACAAATTTAGATAGCATCTATAGCAACATCCTTAGATTACATACTTGATATGCACATTAGACCAATTGCCTTGTCCATCCATTAGGGTATGACGTCGCACATTACTCAACTTTAGACCCAATTTGACATTAAACCTTATTGTAAATTCCATGAATAAGTAATGAGAATTGAAATAACTCCAAAAAACACAATAAAACAAGAACACACTTTTGATACAATGTACTTCGGAAAAAAAAACAGAATAACACTACTAAAAATAGCTAACCTTAATGCATCTTCCTCCTATATAAAAAATAAAATTTCTCAAAATACCTCTTCTATGAGGTGGATAAAGATGTAGAACATACTTCCTTTTGATCATGATATTTGATGGAGTAGTCTTGTTACTTACAAACTCTTTTAGCATACTCTTAATTGTGTATTATCATTAGAAAATATGCTTATAATGAATACATAATCCTCATGTGATTAAAGATTAACCTCATATTACTCTTTAATTTTTGGATTCACCTCAAATATGATCACATCTTGGCTCATAAGGACATCACAACTTGAAATTATAAAGGCTCCTTGAAATGCTTTGTTTGGTATTGAATGACCTCTTAGGGGTAACCATATTGTTCTTAAAGGAAGAGAGTAGTTTCATAAACATCTTGAATCAACATTATAAGATATATATAGACTCCTTAAGAATCTTAAACTCATTGAAAATGTCCAGACACTGATACCACATGTCCTCATCATCTTCTTGTCTAGCCCATTAAAGGGATACAACCTGAAATACATATTTACCTTTCACTTTAAGAGAAATAGGAATAAAAAAAGCTTGAAATTCCTTCATGTGGTCATGATGTAGATGTAATTTTGTTGTTTCAAACTTTATTTCCTCTTCATTAGAGACATTATAATGAATGAAAATACTAACCAGATAATAAAATTACTAATATGGTAAGATTATAAAAAATATCCAATATTGATTCTTATTGAATGAATTCAAATAATTAAAAACCATGAATAAATAATCCTCAACTCAGAATTGAAGTTGACATGTGAAATTTGAAACACTAAAAGGAAACTCTAAAAATAATAAAATTGACCTACTATTTTTAGCAGCTACTATTTTTAGTACATTTTGCATGTAAGCATATAGATCGTTAAAAATATCTAAAAATAAACTAAAATCTAAAATTAAACTATTATATGAATTTAAGTGAAGATCAAGTCTAGTTAAAAGAATAGATCATTTTTAAATTTAGAAAAAACCTAAAAATAAATTTAAACAACAAATTTTGATCCTCAAATGGTCATATATAGCCTTAAAAAAATATAAACAAATATTCCACAATTAGAAGGGTGGGTTATGGATAGACTTAAATTTTCAAGATAGTCATTTTAATATGCAAATGGGCTTAGATGGAGCTTTAGATCAAACATTATGGCCTCTAGAAATTTGGCCTTATTCTCTGCATCATTCTCCTCTTGTTGAAAACAACTTAGCTCCTATGAGTTACTCTAATTAAACTATTTTAATTTATTCTTATCAATATTTTTCATCTTTAATTACATAATCCAAGTGTCATATTTTTATTGTAATCCTTCCCATTATAATAAATACTTATCATAACTTACTTGCCTTGTGTTTATTATCTTTTTATATAGAATCTACACTATCTATTCTTTCTTCTTCTTTGTCACCAGTTGCTTCCAATATAATTAATCCTCTTATTCACCTTCACCATATTCTCCATGGAAATCATATAAATAAGAAACATTAAATACTAGAAAGATGTCGAAATTATGTGGTAAAGTCATCTCATAAGCATTGTCATTGATTTTCATCACAATTTTGCATGGTCCAATTTTATTTTACTTCAACTTGTTATACATGTGTTTTATAAATCTCTCTTTCCTCAAGTGAAACATAACTAAATATTATTATTCAAATATTTTTTACCCTTTAATGACATATACTACTTATTTATACTTCTCATTACTTTTTTGTAACTTTCTTCTTACTTCTTATAACCAACATATATGTTCTCTAAACACTTTTGCATCATCACTAATTTATTATGTAATTGGTAATTGTATCAAATCTAAAACAATCATAGTATTTGTTCAATAAATTGTTGTAGAGATATCATGATGATGTCATGGTGGTCTTATGGATGTTTTTTGGTGAGTGGATGAAGTGCTTTGATAGCCTAAGTGATAATGACAAAGTGTGTAAGGTGCTTTTTCTAGTGTGGTTTATATATGGTTGGTTGATCTTTAGCATTGACATGGATAGACAGGATCAAGGATGAGTATGGTTATTTCAGGATGTGAAATATGTCCCTAAGATGTTATCTAGGCTTGTAGAGCTTGTGTGTATAAGTTAAATTCATCTGGTTGATCATAGTTTTCATCTAAACACTTCAGGTCTAGTGGCAGAAAATCTAAGTAGGTAGTTTGATGACCTCACTATTTCCATGTGTGAAGGAATCAAGGGGAGTGGGTCATATTTTTGTGATCTCATTATTCCCTAGTTATTATTTGTTAGATCTCAAGTCATGTGTCAAAGTGAAGTTAAATATTTGATGGTGTATTTTTGATTTCTCAGTTAGATTTCATTGTTTTCCTATACTTTGCCAATTTATAGTTGGCTAGAAAGAGTTGAGTAAGCATGTTTATGATTTAATTCTATTAGTAGAATAGTGTTCTTACTGTTTCAATGTTAATGAAGGAAAGATGAAGACTATGTGAGCTTGGTGGTTAGTCTGAGAGGTAGATCAATGTTTGGACTATGTGTATGACCATATACTCATGTTTTTGAAGCTATGATAGAGTTCTTTCTATGAAGGATGAATTGATTTTCTAGAGTTGAATATTTGGGATAGTTGGGATATGTAATATTTCCTAATTGATCTTTTTGTGTTAGTTCAAGTATGTAATGTGCTTTGATCAACAAAAAGTGTTGTGTGATCTAAAAAGTGGATTTGGATTAATAGAGAGATTGATAATCAAATTTCCCTCATCAAGTGTTGTAGACATCATTTTAGAGGTTGATGTGTTCATAGGTGTTATTGTGATAGCTAAACATATAAGGTGTTTTTAGTCTCTTTGCAAGGTAATACTTGCTAAAAGGTCTCATTGTTGTTACAACTCAACTAGATAGGTGTGGCTGCACCTTATGGGATTGTAGTCTCACTAAATAGGGATTTTGGTTCCTTGATCTTTTTTATATTAGTTCAAGTGTAGGTTTATTCCCCAAGAGGGTTTCCCATGTATTTATTATGTAACATGATTAATCTTGCATTGTCTCATTTTCTTATTGCTATGAATGATGTGTATGCTTTATGAATGATTATGGTAATTGGTTAAGAGTTTATAAAGATCAGAATTAAAGTAATATTATTTGGGTTTACATACTCACCACTTCCTCCTTGTGATTGTACCTCTAACATAAATAATTTGAAATGATAATTAACCTATTGATCTATTCACTAAACTATTATATGAAAATTTGACTTGTTGTAAAGTCAAGCCCTGTTTTTTCAACTTTTCTCCAACTATGCATCTCAATAAATTTTCCAAGCACATATTTATAGTTCCTATTTATCCATCTATTTGGGGGTTGTTTGAACTATTGATTAGTAGCTTACTAACCATATTTGTCCACAAAGTCCTCTAAAATGACTTATAAATTTCATGTTCCTATCTCACCTAATTATTTTTACAACAGGACGAAATCTCATAATAGCCTTAAAAATTAGTTCGTAAATTCTAGTATCATCATTGGTTTTCTTACATGTAATACAATTGACCATCATATAAACCTATATATAATCTCAAAAATTGAATAATTACTTCTCTGTGTGTTTGGTAATCCCAATTCAAAATCCATATTTAAATATGTCTATGCTCCTCTTGGAACTGGTAACGACATGTATATCCATGTATTTTATGCATGTCCTTTTTCCACCTAAAATATCCAACACCTTGGATCATATCTTATCACATCTCTCTTCATATTTGGACATAAAAACTTCTCCTTCATCAATGTTATTATCTTTGCCTTACCCATGTGTCCATCCAATCCACCACTATGCAATGTTCTTATTATATTTTCTCTTAGATACGCAATTGGAATACGTAATTGTTTTCCTTTAAAGAAATAAGAATCCTAAAAAATATACTCTTCATAAATATTTATTACATCACTTTTTAATGGACTCCTAAATTGCTCAACTGTCTTTCCAAAATATGGATCTGTATCATACAATTCCTTAATAAATTCAAAATTAGCTACTTCACTCAACATAATAGTTATCAACCCCACTTTTCTACTCAAACTATCAACTACCTAGGTTTTTTTCATGATTTGTGCTTCAAGACATACGTATAACCCTACAAGAAAGACACACATTTTGCATGCCTAGTATTTAACTTATTTTAAGTGTTCATATACTTCAAATCATGATCAGTAAATAGGATAAACTCCTTAGCCACTAAGTTATTCATCCAATGTCTTAATTATTTTACAATATCATAACATTCAACATCATACATATACTAATTTTTTCTTACATCAATCAAATTTTCACTAAAATATGTTATTGGATTTCCTTCTTTACTCAACACATCACAAATTCCCATATACAAAGTAGCACAATCAACCTCAAACAAATTACTAACATTTGGTAATTCTAAAATTGGCTTTTCTTTAATTTTCTTTTTCAACAACTCAAATATTTTTGTTTCTTCCCTTGTCTATTAAAATTATTTTCCTCTCATATAATTTATTTTTGGTGCAACAAGACTACTAAAATTCTTAATAAAATTTTTGTAAAAAGTTGCTAACCCATGGAAACTTATTACCTCTATGATAATCTTTGGGTTGGGCCACTCAATAATTTACTTTAATTTTTATTCATCAATTTTTACACAATCTTATAAAATTACAAATGCCAAAAATACCAAATTGTTCTGCATAAACGTACACTTCTTCAAATTCACATAGATATTCTCTTTTCTTAACAATTATAATACCATTCTCAAATGTTGTATGTGCTCTTCTTTAGTCTTACTGAATATTAATATATCATCAAAGTAAACCACTACAAGCTTACCATTGTATTCTCATATTACCATGTTAATCACCCTCATAAATGTGCTAGGTGCATTAGATAATCCAAATGGCATCACCATCCACTCATATAAAACATATCTATTCTTTAATTTTGTTTTCCATTCATCTCCTTGACAAGTTTGAATTTGACAGTAATCACTGAGTTCAATCTTGGTAAAATATTTTACAATTGTAAGAACATCCATCATGTCATCCTAGCAAGGTATAAGAAGCATATATTTGATTGTAATTTTATTTATTTCCCTAGTATACACACACATCCTCTACCCTCCATCTTTCTTTAGAGTTATAAACACTAATGTTGCACATGGACTCATGATCTCCCTTAATATACACTTCTTCACCAATTGAGTAACTTGATTATTCAATTTTGTATGTTCTATTAGACTAGTTCTATAAGCTATTTGACTGGGTAGAGATTATCCTAGAATAAAATAAAGATAATATTGAATATATTTTTTTGGTGATAAAGCATCTGGTGATTTATCAAGTATAACATATGCATATTATTTAAACATTACTTCTATTTCTACTAGCATTTAAACCAATTATGCATCTTCTTTCTTCACAACTAATGCAGAACATAAACCTATCATATTATTTTTTTTGATAAATTATTTTGTAGTGAGTATGATTTTAGCCTACTCTACTTATTTAAAAGGTTAAAAAACTACCTTCATATCATCTTTCTATAAACTATATGTGTTCTTTGCTCCATCATGAACTACTTTTCTATCAAACTACCATGGTCCTCCCTATAACACATGACATGCATCCATTGGTATAACATCACAACATGTTTCATCCTTATAATTTTTAACTATAGAAAATTTGATTATGCAAATTTTACTTACTCTAACTTCATTACCTTTATTAAACCATGAAATCTGATAAGGAGTAGGATGATTTTCACACTACAGACCTAGTTTCTCAAACGTATCTATAAAAACCATATATTCACAACTACCACCATATATAATTACCTTAGATATATTATATCCTAAAGTACACCTAATTTTATATATTATTTTTCAAAACCATGTATCAACACCTTATTCATTGTACACATGTTCTTTACCTAGAGCAATCATTGTTCTATTTTGTTTCAACTTTTACCAAATTCAATATTCATCTCTTTCATTTCAACTTCAACCAAATTCAGTCCTGGAATATTATCTTGCTTCCTTTATTGATCATGGTAGTGTGGAAATTTAAACACTTTATGGCCTTGTTCTTCAAGTTTGTAAAAAAAATTAGGCCTGTATTGATTTGGAAACCATTCTCTACCACCACCATATCTTTGTCTTCTTTGAAATCCTCTTCTTCATTTCTAGGTTTAAAACCCTTGTCTATTATCTTGTTGTCTTTATGGACCATGTGATGATTCTCCTCTAGTAGTGTTAAATATACCTCATCCCCTTATTTGAGGGGATCATCCTCTTTTTGGGCTAGTAGATGCTCTAAAATCCTATCTATTTTATTTTTATTCTACCTTTAAAGCTAACTGATAAGCTTTCTCTATGCAAAGTATTATATATATGCTTAATTCATCTGAAATATAAAATTTCAAACCATTTACAAACATTTTAACCATACTTTTTCATATCTCATCATGATCCACATATATGGAAATCTTGTAAAATGCATCTATATACTCTTGTTACTATGTTCCTTGTTCCTCAAATTTCAAAATATTTTGTATAGGGTGTGTGTAATATATAACAAGAAGAAAATAATCCCCCATCTTCTTATCCATCCTTTTCTTGACTTGATCTTCTCTTTAACTTTCCTTTATCTTTCTTTATATTGGTGATCCCACTAAATAATTGCACAACCCTTCAATTTAGTGCAAGCAAAATTTACCTTCTTATCTTCTCTTATAGTTCTCCACTCAAGAAAATTATCCATGTTGTTTATCTAATATATCAACTCTTATGGTTTTAAACTTCCACCATAATCTATAATTTTAACCTTGATTCCTTGATTCCTTCCTTCTAAATCTCTAACCATCATCTCTTTAATTGATGGCAAATGTTCTTTTTACTCCTCTTGAAAAAATTCTTCTTCATGATCTATGTCATCTTCTACATCATCTTCTATTCTCCTTTATTTTTGATTCACAACATTATATGTTATTTATTCTACTTATCTATGCTCATATTACATAGTACAATTCATTTTAATGATTCCTCCTCATCCTATCACCATCTCTTATGTTTCCAAGATTCAAACTTACTTTCATACCAATTAATGAACTAGAATATTATAAGGATAATACAATTACCAATAGAACAAGATTCTAAACAATAATTAGTATTGATTCACATTGAATGAATTAAAAAAATTAAAAACCATGCATAAATAAGCCTCAAATTAAAAATGGAATTGACGTGAAAATTTTGAATCTTTAAAAATAAACACTAAAAATGATAAAACTCAACCTACTATATTTAGTAAGTTTAACATACAAACACATGAATCTTTAAAAATATCAAAAAATAAACTAAACTCAAAAACTAAAATATTAGATGAATTTCAATTAAAGTTCAAGTCTAGTAACACAAATAGATAATTTTTAAATTTAGAAAAAACTTGAAAATAATTCCAATGATTATTTTACACCCTTAGATGGTCACGTATAGATTACAAAAAAAATAAAACATATCATAACTAGAAGGCAGGTTATATCTATAGTGAAATTTTTGATCCAATCATTTTGGCATGAGGATGGGCTCAAACAGACCTACAGATCAAAATTTATGGCCTCCAAAAGCTATACCTCTTTTTCTACGTCAATTTCCATCCCATTCAAGGCTTCATTTTGTTTACTTGGTAAGTCTCCCACTTCAAAACGTATTGTAACCTCTTCCTTGTGTTATGACCTTAACCATTGGTGTGTCTAGGGATATGTATGGCTGACTTGTGGCTTACATACCTCTTTTATTTACTTGTTACATTTCTCTATGTTCTTAGATAGGTTGGCCTATGGAATAACCTTGGCTAAGTAGTCTATATGTAAGAGGTAGTGGTTAGTATTTAATCATCATGTGAAGTATTTTATTATTAGTGCATGGATGTGGAGATTTACCACTCCAAGTGGCTTTAATATATTATTTATTATTCTTTTTTGTTGTCAATTATCACTATATAATATTTCATATTTTCTTATTCTGTGAAATATAAAATCATTCTATGTAAATATCTAAGTAATTTCATTACAAGTGGTATCAGAGCTTCTATTTGGTCAAGTTTCCTATGACATTTTTTTTATAGCTCTGGCGAGGCATGTCTTCTAGAAGTAATGAAAGTGAAAAGACATAACTTTCAATCTAGGAAGAATTAATTTTTTCATCAATGCAATATTGTTCAAAACACTTTTTTGAAAAAAAAATATTTAGAAAAAAAGAGTGGATTTTTTTTTTCCTTGCACACTTACAGTTATTGGATTCATCTCATTGAGATGATCAAAATGGTATATTCTATTGGTACACTTTTTTGGTACCAAAAATTTTACTCTATTGTGCAAATGTAATCATTAGATTTATCTTGACAATGTGATCACAATGTTACCATTTCTTGGTAAACTTATTTTGGGGTCAAAACCATCATAGGGTTTGTTTATGGTAGGTCCTTTAATTCAGAGAAGAAAAGGGGCACTAGAAACTCCTAAGACTCCTTCTATCGATGACATGGAATGTGAAACTTTAGATCTAGCAATTTCATAGCTTCAAGAGGACAAAAAAAACTTGGTGAGGCATAATGACATTGTTGCAGTCCACGCAAATGTTTTAGGGATACAAAAGGAGATTAATGGAGTTCATAGTGAATTATGGTATATCACTATGCAATTGGCTTCCCTCATATCTCAATTTTAGCGTAACAACCCTCGACTTTAGCATTCAAATCCTCCTCTCAATAACTCCCATGCTGGTATTAAACTGATGTTGCCAAAAGTGGACATGTGTAAGTTTGATGCTAAGGGTCTTCTCACTTGGATTAACCAAATTTAAAATTTATTTGAGTTGAATCAAACCCCTTGTTCTTAGAAGGTGATGGTGGCATCCCTGTATATGGAACATGAGCAAGTCATTTGGTATTGCTAGTTATGTGCTCAAAAAAAAATAATGGTGGTCCTATTACATGGACTATTTTTACTAAGGAGTTGACAACTCATTATCATAATAACGTCTCTAAGAGCTATTTTAGCCAATTATCCAAGCGATGGCAAACATGACTTTTGAAGGATTATATTCATTAATTATAGAATCTCTCTTTATGGGTGGAAAATAACAGTGAAAGAAATTTGATGGATCTATTTTTAGGTGGCCTCAAAGATAGCATCCAATATGAAGTTTGAATGTTTATCCCAAAATATATATCAAAATCTATCCCTAAGCCATGCATGATAGAAGAAAAAGAGATGATCAAAAGAAAAACTTTCACTACTAGTCATTATCACTACTTTCTAGCACCATCATTTCCATATCCCACTAGATTAACACTATGATAAATTGAGGAGAAGTGAGCTAAAGCGTTGTGCTATGGTTGTGACAGAAAATGTAGAAAAGACCATAATTATGCTAAAAAGAAGTAATTTTACATTGAAGGTGCCAATGATGATGAAGATGATGCAAAAGTACATGATGCAGATGTAGAATTTTATGAAGAGGAATATGAAGACTCTCAAGATACTATTTCATGCCATGCCCTGTCAGGGATTAGTATTTCCTAAACTCTTAAGGTGATAGGTTTACTTAGGAAATAGAAGGTCACTATCTTGATTGATTCTCAGAGAACACAAAACTTCATCCATACTAAGTTGGATAGTAATTTAAACTATTTCATTTATTCAACACAAAAATTCTAGGTAATGATTATAGATGGTGGTACTGTCAACTATTCAGGAAAATTTCATAGTCTTATGTTGGCCATGGGAGACTACTTATTGGATTCTCCTATGTTGTCTATTCTTATCGGTGGAGCTAATATTATTCTAAGACTCCAGTGGTTGGTCACCACTTTGGGCACTATTAAGATGAATTTTCAATATTTATTCATGTATTTTAATTCTAAAGAAAGGACATTTCTGCTTAGAGGATTAAAGGCTAAATATCCCCAACTTATTATCTCCCATCAAATGAAAAATATTCTTTATAAGGGTGTTGAGGGATTTGTAGTTCACTTTTTTTCTATAGAAGTACAACCAACTCGGCCATATCCACCTCTGGATCTACAAAAAATAATTTATGCTCATTCTATTGTTTTTGGAGACATGCCAAAAGGAATTCCTCCTAGCCACATGCATGATCACACTATCACACTTTTTCCTAGTAGTACACCACCCAAAATTAGGCCATAAAGGTATCCCTACACCCAAAAAACTGAAATTAAAAATATGGTACAAGACATGTTGGATGTAGGAATCATTCGCCATAGCCAAACTGAATACTCTTCACTAGTTGTCATGGTGAGAAAGAAATATGACACTTGGAGTATGCACCCTAACTACAGAGAAATTAATAAGTAAACTATCAGAGATAAGTTTCTAATTCCTATAATTGATAATTTGCTAAATGAATTGAATGGTGCTCTTTATTTGACCAATTTAGATCTACATTTTGGATATCATCAAATTAGGATTTGTGATGAAGACATACCCAAAACTACTTTCAGAACTCATGAGGGCCATTATGAGTTTTTGGTTATACATTTTATCCTAAAAAAAACACCATATACTTTTAGTGATTTATGAATACTATTTTTAATCCATTTTTTGAGGAAATTTGTTTTGGTATTCTTTGATGATATCCTCATTGATAGTAAAAGTTAGGCAGACCATTTGCAATATATGGAACAGTACTCTCCATTTTGAAGAAAATTAAATTATATGCCAAACCTTCCAAATATACTTTTGGGGTTGGTGAGGTTGAATATTTGGGTCATTTGGTGTCTTATGAAGGAGTGAAAGTGGATACTAAAAAAATCCAAGCAATGGGTGACTGACCAATTCCTAAGTCACTCAAGCAACATCAAGGATTTTTGGGGCTTACTAGTTACTATCATAGATTTGTCAAAAATTATGGTAGTATTGCAGCCCCACATACCTCTTTGTTAAATAAAGACACCTTTCAGTGGACTGATGCAGCTACCTAAGCATTTGAAAAATTTAAATTGGCTATATGCACTACTCTAGTATTGGCCACTCCTGATTTTTCTAAGACTTTTGTGGTTGAATAAGATGCATCTGGGTATGGTATGGGTGTTGTACTCATGCAAGAAAGTAGACCACTATCATTTGAAAGTCATCAACTCAAGGGTAAAAGTCATCACAAGCCCATCTATGAGAAGGAAATGATGGCCATTTTACATGTAGTCAAACAATGGATACTTTATTTGATGAGTCATCACTTTTAGGTAAAAATTGATCATGATAGTCTTAAATATTTTTTAGAACAAAGGTTCTGATTTGAAGAACAACAAAAATGGGTAACTAATATTCTAGGTTATTATTTAAAAATATTATACAAAAAAGGCAAGGATAATATGGTGGCAAATGCACTATCCAGAAAAGATGAATCAATTAAGACATTGTTATATGCCATAACCGTTTTACTAGTAGATTGGCTAAAAGAAGGATGACTAGAATGGGAACGTGATAGTACTGCTCATAATTTCATTCAAAACATTTATCAAGGTTTAGATGGATTTAAAAAATTCACATGGAAATGTAATGCATTATGGTACAAAAATAGATTGTACCTATGTAAGAATTCTCTTCTTAAAAAAAAATATTTCAAGAACTTCTTGCAACTCCAATTGGGGGTCATTCAAGATTTTTGAGAACCTATCACAAGATCATCAAATTTTTTTTTTGGAAGGTCTCAACGGATATGTCCAAAAATATGTGGCTGAGTGTATGATCTTTCAAAAAAATAAACGCAAAACCATCAAAATTCTAGGTCTTTTATAGCCTTTATCTATCCCTAGCCAACATTGGGAAGAGGTATCTATAGATTTCATTATAGGGTTACCTAGATCTGATGGTAAAAAAATTATCATAGTTGTTTTATATCATCTCATTAATTATGCTCATTTTTTTTCATTATCCCAACCATTTCTTGCTAATACAGTAGCTCCTGCTTTCTTCAATATAGTTCAAAAACTGCATAGGACCCCTAAGATCATTGTCATTATTAGAGATCCCATTTTTAATACTAATTTTTTGACTAAGTTATTTACATGTTTAAGCACTCAATTGCCTCATAGTTCATTATATCATCCTCAATATAATGGATAAAATAAGGTAGTCAACAAATGTCTAAAAGGATATCTCCATTTTTTTGTTTATGATAAACAAGATAAATGGATTCATTGGCTACCACTTTCTGAATTGTAGTATAATACTTCTATTCATAGTTCTTCTAAAATGTCTATTTTTGTGGCACTATATGGATACCACACTTCATCCATTACTTCAACATTGAAGGTCCATCCTAAGTTTCATTTAGTTGAAGAACATATTCAGCATCAATAAGAGGTCCTTACAAATTTGAGTGAAAATTTAGCTATGGTCCAAAATTTCATGAAGCAACAAGTAGATGAACATAGAAATGAGGCATTTTGACATTGGTTATTGGGTCTTTATTCAATTAAAACCATATAAACACATGTCATTAAAGAAACAAAAAAGGATAATAAGTACTATGGGCCTTATTAGATCTTGCAAAAAATTGGCAGTGTGGCCTACAAGTTAGATTTTCTTTCATCCACTCGCATACATCTAATATTTCATTTATCATGCCTAAATAAAGTCATTAGACACAAATTTATCATTAAAATAGAATTACCAGAACTAGATGAGGAGGGTAGATTTATTATTGATCCTGAGGTGATCCTTCAACAGTGTACCAATCAACTACATTCTAGAACAATTATACAATACTTGATCAAATATAAAAATCTGCCAAGTGAAGATGCCACTTGGGAGGAAGAAGCATTTATACAGCAACATCCAGAGTTACCACAACATTGAGGACAACATTATTTTGAATGGCAAGGGATTTTTATTCCCTTAACCATTGGTGTGTCTAGGAATATGTGTGGCCAACTTGTGGCTTACATACCTCTTTTATTTACTTGTTACATTTCTCTAGGTTCTTAGATAGGTCATCCTATGGAATAACCTTGGATAAGTATACTATATATAGGAGTTAGTGGTTAGTCTTTAATCATTATGTGAAGTATTCTGCTATTAGTGTATTATTGTGGAGGCTGCCCCCTGTAAGTGGCTTTTCTATATTATCTAGTATTTTATTCTACTATCAATTAACATTGTGTAATCTCTCATATTTTCCTTTTTTTTCCAATATAAAATCATTCGATGTGAATATCTAAGTAATTTCATTACACCTTGAGACTATCAACACAAATAATTCCTTATGATTTTTCTACTATCAACGTAACCAAACCCTCTTTATAACAAGAAAGCAAGCCGTCATATTAAGTCAAATAAAATAATTTAAAAAAAGATTTTACTTCTTCTTGACCACTTGAGACATCTTATAAACTATCCAAAATAATCTCTACTATAGGTAGATATTCCAATTCATAAAAAGGCTTTAAAAACTATTATTCTTGATGATCTATGACCTCATTGATATGACTAGCTAGCTAGGTAACTGATGCAACTATCTCAATTGAGCTTTGTTTATCTTCAAGTGTGTTCTCTCCTTCAAATTTTGCTTCCACATGATGAATATCACCTCTCGCTTCATCTCCATAGACTATATTTCTCTTTTATTTACCAAGAGGATTTATAATGATGACCTCTTCATCATATACACTTGAATTATCTTCATTATAGACTTATTAAATATCACTTATAGATACAACTTGACCTTCTTCATTAGCCTACCATATAACATGTTCTTCTTCAAAATGGGATGCTAAAACTCATAAACAATGTTTTAAATTTTGAGATATATGGCCTTATAATTAATCTCCTTCCAGTCACCAATCAATCCCTCTAACCTTGATATTCTTTGGTCTTCAACCGTATCTACAAAGACTTCCTTATTAAGTTGAATGCTCTATTGAATTGACCTCAATGATGGTAAGGTTTTAGTTCTTTAACCTTCTCAACAAGGACCTCTTTCTTACTTTGGATTCCTTATTTGATTGATGTCTATGATGGGAAGGTTTTAGGTTCTTGAGGAGGGATGTGTGGGGAGGAATAGTCAAAGGTCCTTCGTCATATTCCATTTCTTGATCTAGGTGTGGTTTATCTTTATTTCCTCGTGACTCTACCACTTGCTTCCAACTTGGAACATTGAATTTAATAACTTCTTCTTTATGGTGTGTTTTAACTTAAGGGGTGGATTAATGGTTCGTGAATCTTGAAAAATTCCTTGGGATTCACTCAAATTTATGATGTTATATGAGCATGGGATAAGTCTCTTAAGGGAGAGTAGGTGTATCTTGAGGAACAATGGGTGAGGCTTTCATAGAATCAAGCCATTTTTTTATGTCATATTAAAAGTTTTATCAAGTTAGGAGTATAATAAGGTTGATGGTATTGGAATTCTTGCTTCTCCTATCTGACTAACTTATCCTCATTTCATTGATTTAAATCTCTTATTTCTAACATTTCATTGGTTACGACATGTTCATTACTATCCTCAAAGGATTCCTGCTCACTCCTTATAAAATTTAATTAGTCCCTTAACATTTAAATGATATGAATAGGGAAAAATTGCCTAGGTTCTATAATTATAATTAAGTTTCTCATTATAAATTCATTATTTATGATTTTGCATGAGTAAATGAGAGTCTTATTCTTTCTTAGATTGAATTTTCCTATCTATACACTCCTCTTTATATCATAAATATTGTTGGTTGAAATCTTGAAAGAAGTAATATGAAGATTTAAAATATTGATAAGTCAATGAGGAAAGGAGGAAGAGTAGCCCTCTTGATATCAAATCTGGTCATATTCATATCTAGAGTGATATGGAGGATAAATGGGGTCATTGTAGAGGTTATATGCATTAATATAGGGCTGATGTGGTTCATTAGGCTATTGGTAAGTATCAACATGTTTCTTTTAATGATCAACATAAGATTTTCATGGATAAAAAACTTGAGTAAAGTATAAATCCACTCAATATTCAACCATCATACTTCATGGGAAAGGTAAAATACAATCATTACTTTCTTAAAAAAATACATGGGTTTATAAAACAAGTTGAACTTGTTTAGAGTCACCATTGTTGATTGAGATCATGCCTCTAAATTTTGGTACATTGAATAGCAACACTAATAAATATTCAATGGATTGAGTCTCTTTTCCCATCAAGCATGTCAAAACTATTATCATCAAAATTTTCATCCTTGAGGAGGTTTTTCAATCCCACTCACTTAAGTGATAAAATGGGACCGATCTTAAGTTATAGGAGACCTAATGGTTAATTTAACCTCTATTTAGGGATATATCCATTGATGCATCACTTAATAACTATCACTAAACCTATTTATTATAAGGGAAAAGGGAGAGAGAAATGAAAAAAAAGATAGGGAGATGATGCACCAATTTTCTTGACCTCTACCACACATTTTTAGGTGCACAATGAGTATGAAGCTGATCTATTCATATATTCTCCTAATCTATTATTGTTACATCAATACTTTAATATGAAGGTTTTAGATAATTATTAGGCAAGGAAGGATGATTTTCAAGAGGTCTCAAAGATAATAATGGAAGATTTCCTCACTTAGCTTTAAAAATACTACTTAAACACTTCATATGATCTGCAAGAATGAGTTCAAACTATATATAGATGAGATAATAAAACTACATGTCAAGGATAACTACATAAACACTATACAAGATCAATCATTCATGCTTAAACATAAAAATAAATTCTTAAGATAAGGTAAAACCAACTTGTTCATTGATTCAATGGATTAAAAATGGAGCATGGATTCACCATACTCAAGTTGAGGATCCATTTAAATTTCAAAATAAGCTATACATATAGAAGAGAATGAGAAAAAGATAGAAGAGAGGAGCAAGAGAGGTCTATGTCAAGTGTCATCTTGTGAAGAAGTGAGTTACAATCAATAAAAATGCAAAAAGATAGTCATGAAAATGCCATCAATATTTGTCATCTTTTAATGATCCCCTTCTTCATAAATGTGCTATAAGAGATCATAATTATCATTCATGACTCATCCATCATTCTTAAAATTATCCATTTGAAGTGATTATGAAGTCACAATTCTTATCTTGGAGTCTAAATACTTAACTTAAAATCTGTTGAAGGTCCTAATCCAATCATTTTTTTACCTTCATTCTATAATTTCACTCATCATTTTCATAATTTCTCTATATGCAGGACTATTCCTTGTAGTCCTATTTAAAAATAAATATCCAAGGTTTGTAAAATATATTTAAATTATAGGTAAATATAAAATACATTTGAGTACCCATTATCCCATTACAAATTCACCACAAATTTGAATATCTAACTCTCAAGTTATCAATACTTTCACAACCTCCATCTTTCCAAATTAAGCCAAATTAGGCATAATGCAAGCCCATAGTACATGACACCATACAAGGAATTATTTTACCACTCAAAAATCTCTAAAATCATGTAGGAGACACCAAACTATGTCAAATTTTTATGTTTCATGCATTTCCTGTAGGTGGAATTCAAGTTTGGCCCAAAACAAGATTTGTAGCCCTACTTGGCCTACACATAATTTGAGAAGGCTGATAGTGAAGAAAATTTCATTTAATTAGTTTTAAATAATTTCATGAAAAAAAGAACTATTTTTCTTATGTTACAACATTGTTCAGCTTCCCCAACAATTTTTTCCCTTAATCAACCTTTTGTACTTCTAAAATAAGCAAAAATGTAGCTAGTTATATGCAAAAGAGGATTGTGTATGTAGCTACATGTGTTTTTGGTATTTATTATCAAATTACAAAAAAAAATTAGACATATTAAATTTTATCTAATATCTCCATAAACCTTTATTTCTCATGCAAACCCCAACATTAATGCACATCTTTCGTATTGTCTTTTCATTATTGAAAACATGCTTACAAGATAAGTTCTTTAGGAGGTTTGTTTATTTTCTAATGGGTTTGATGCTTGTAAAGGTATAATAAATGTATTTTTATTTAAACTATACTAATTTTATATACTAAATCATTCCTTTCGACCATTTCATCATGGATGGCATTCTTCTTACAAGGTTAGCTTTTTAGGTTTAGAACATGAACCTACAACTCAGACCTATAGGTATACATTCCTCTTTTTTTAATCCAACAGTGGAATGATTATTTATGTATTAATACTTTATTTACTTACATTATCTCTTATATCTATTTTACATCTCAAAAAACTCTTTGAAGCTTCTCAACTATCTCAGATGTTGGTTTTTGCTAGCAAATAGTAAATTAGTATTATGTAGGCATGCATGTTTGTAAGACACAGTTCTCAGTTAAAACACATTATGAACTAAATAATTGATTTTGATATTATAAATATAACCAACCATATCCATATTTTTTTAATATGACCTCACCATTCTTAAAAACTTCAACATGACTATGATTGAGTCTTGATACCCTATTTTAGGCCTGTAAGATACAAAATTAAGACATTTTATGTACTTTTCCTTCTCACACATTGTGAAAATAAATTCCATCATGTGATTATTATAGGAATTGATATTATCCATGTCATTTTAATTTCATATGAATACATTAGGTTTAATTAGAGGAACAATCTACTCCATCAGGTCTTTAGAGAGGGTTTAGGAGGGTTTTAGGTATGTAATCTTCTTAAAGATAGTTAATTAATAAAGATATATACCCTATTATCCTAAATAATACCAAAAAAATTTATTTCCTTTTTTCAAACAACACCTATAAAAACCATTGGTTCCCACGTATCTTAGCATTCAACCTCCAATGCAATGAAACATACCATTCATGGTTTGTTAGCTTGTTCCAATCGATCAAGAGTATTTTTCTCTAAAAGTTCATCAAAATATTACTTTTTATATTTGATAAATGTTATAATAGGTAAAATAAAACTCATATTTAATCCTCTAACACTCAGACTCTAATTCATTTAACCTCTCAAAAGTCTTAAACCATGATCTCTTTCATAATGAATGTTTGAGAGTAAATAGGCCAGTCTGACCCTACCAATATTTTTATCACCTTTTATTCACATTGATAACATTATAATCATTGTGAAAACACTTTTTTAGGTTATCATACACATTTATTGACCATACAAACCTTTAATTCAATTCAAACATTGTTTTATCTCATCAATTATTGAAGGCATACTTGTGGCTCCTAAAATGCATGTAGGGTCTCCTCATGACTTCTGTCCTTGATAGAACTTAGGAATCCCTCTTATTGAGTGATTTATATTTTTTAAAATGGTATTAAAACCTTCACTATCACTAATAATATTTTTCACAATTAAAATACATTTTTCATGAGCTTTACCTCAGCGACAAAAATCTTATTCTTTGATCCCTTGAAGGCAGACCTGTCAGTCTATGAGATGAGCTTATCCTATTTGTAATTTATAAAAATTGGATTTTAGTGAATATAATATCCATGTATGTTATTTTTATATATTTTTAGTACTTAGAAAACCTATTTATGGTCTCTTTAACTGGGAAGATCAACAAGTCTTACCAAGAACCCCCATGTCAACTTTGTAGGCTTAGATGGCTTACTCAATGACTTCTTGGTATATCCTTTCATAATTTGTCAATAATTATTGAGGAATGTTTAAAAAATTTGGTGTTTATTTATTAGGATGATAAATACACCTTTAAAACTATAATAAACCAATTTCCCCTTGAACTTATCAAAACTCCATTTCTACTAGCTTGCAACATGATCAAAATGAAGATTTTTTATCTTTTAACTAATCCCACATGCAAAGTGGGAATTTAGGATGAATTAAAAGTGTTTTAAATACTTTATGAAGACTCACCCAAACTAGCATTTTAATTTTGAAACTTTCCAATGCATTTGGATGAGTGAAATCATGTTTGTGGGGTCTTACAAGGGTTTAAAGGCACCATATGCTCTTAACGATTTTTTGTAGAGAAAAAGGGTTCATGATGAAAAAATGTCATTTATTGAGAGTTAATATGTAACCTATATAAAATATACCATCTATGTTCCTAATTTTTATCCTACTTCATGAACCATTATTAAAAAAACTCCCCTATTCTACTTGCAAAGAGCTCAATAGAGGAATGCATAAGTTTTTTTTCCATTTTTGGACCTGTAACCGACTCCAAAGCATAGATGTGAACTAATGAGGATGGAGGAACTTGAAAATAACATATTAATACTATTTATCCACCATTTGTTACACTATTACTTATTTTCACATTATAAAATGAGCAAGAAAACACTTGAAAAGGTTTATAATGCTAGAATAGTGAGTTATACTTCATTTTCCTTATTTTACAGACCAAATAATTTGAAAATATGATATTTGAGATGTGTCCACGACCTATCAAGGCTTCCTAAACCTTTATCACCATTGAACTAACTTTAACCTAACATGAGAATGATATAATAATAGGGCCAAAATGGGTAATTACCTTAATCCTATAAAATTGACCTTAAAAATTTCTAAACACCTTACAAAGGATCAAATAAATGACCACTAGTTAGACAACTAAATTTTTTGACTTAAAATTTTGACTAGGTAACCATAGAAAACCATGTAAGATGCAAAGAAAGACACACTACGTATCATGATAAGATCAGATATGAACAAAACAAACACCTTCAATGCTATAAAATAATTTAAATATGACTTAAATGACATGTTTTTAATTATACTCACCTATGGTATAATTTTTTTCTGATAGATACTCAAAACATTAACTATTTAAAAATATATACTTTATGATGTCTTTCACAATACTACCTTAACAAATAATAATGAACCTTCTTATTTTTATTATATTATAATTAAATAACAACGTAATGATAACATTATATTTTTTGAATCTTAATAATTTACCAAAACTTACCATTTTAGATTCAAGTTGTTATCAATCATAAAGGAACTAAGATGGTCCTCATGGATAAAAGTTTAGGATTGAAATTCTCTATTGAATATTTTATTAATGCATAGATACTTGATTGTACTTATATTAGATCATTTTAAATGGTCATAAATGTTTTCGAAACCCAACATAGAAGAGCACTACAAACTATTATATTGAGAATACTTTTTTTTCCTAAAAATCTAGATATGCCATTGAATGTGTAATCAAATTATGTAAGCTATAATATCTTATTTATAATTACATATATCAATGATACAAATTTAATTTTATCTACATTTTAAATATGTTTAAAATTTTGACTTAATTGTTAAATTTATACTTTCCCTTGTGGATGGTGTCCCATAATAGTTTCCAAAGACTATGAAATGCAAATAATTTGATATTCCAAACCTTACCTAAAACCAAATAAAATAGACCCTAAATATTCTATACTTATTTAAATAGTACACACTTTCTTCTAGGGGAAAGTGATAATACTAAGAAGGATAGAGATACAATAAATTATGACACACAACCATTTATCCAATGTAAACTTTACTCATTTCACTCTTGGGAAATATAGATAAGACACACACATTATTTATTGGAAAATTTTATTTTAATCCACATTATTTTTTATGACTTTATCCATCCTACGTACTTAACGATATACCATATTAGAATCATATTTGAAAATAAATCACTGTGGATAATGTTTTCAATACTAATAAACCACATATTGGTCTAGTTAATTTGTTTTAAAAATAAAATACGTTGAACATGAAGGGGCAAGTATGGGATAAGGATTAAATTAATAAGACATTAAATAATTAATTATACCAACTCTTCATCGATCTAAAATAGGTACTATATATACTATGGAGACTCGAGCTAAAGAGAAACTAGGCCTATTGAATAAGATCATTCTTAGTGTTTATTATCAGTATTATGATTTAAAATATAAAACTCAACATAATCAATTCTCTAGGTATAAAAAATCACATCCAAAATATTTTTTAAATTTTATATATTAAAAAAAAAATTATTAAGTTGATTGATAAGATGCTTCACTCAATATTATTAATTTGTCTAATTTTCTAAATGATGAAGATATTCATTTATATGTGCTATCTTATTATTATTTTCCATATTTACATGATAAAAATATATTTACTTATATAATGATTAAACATGCATAATTTAATTAATGTGACTCCATAACTACCAAAGATGATTTTTAAATATATGGTATCTTTGCATTGTCCATTGTTCCATATATTGTGGACTAATCCACATCAATAAATAAGGAAAAAAGGTTAATTTAAATATTGTATAAAATAAGATACTAAATTTGTATTACTTAGTGCATTATTGATTCTTTAAGAAGAAGAAAATTGGTAGAGAAATATTAACCAAATTTATTTAATTATTCTTGTGGGTTGATCCCAACATACCTTGTATTGATTCATACATCATGATTCATGATATATTAGTCCATATTCATAAAAAATAATTATGAAAAATATTATAAATTTACATCCTATCATCTATTTATAAGTCAAATATGAAATACAAATAATATTAAATTTAGGGTTCATAAAAATTATGTATCATTCACCTTAGATTTCCAACACCATCATAGTTATAGACCTTGGTTAATATATTATGCTATGTTCTAAATTTAGTGACATAAGAACCAATGCTTATGTTAAGGATTAAATTCCTCTATCATATATTGATATGAAATTTCATTCTACTATTGGATACAAGATTCTCTCTTGCATGGTTAGATTCTCGAGTTACAGTAAAATTAATTTAAACTCTAATAATCAATATAAGTTTGTCTTCACAAAACCTTGTACTAAATTTATATATTTTTTCATGATGTTATCAATTTAAACTATTGGTACTATTAATCAAATGCTATTTTGTATATGTTTAAAGATTATATGCCCAATATTGTCCAATATTACATTTTTGAAATTTTGAAAAAATTAAATATGAATAACATCCTAAATTTTTTCATAAAATATTGGAAATAATAAAAAATACAATATATAGTTAACTCCTCAAAAATGTGTCTTTCGTATCACATGCATAATTTTTTTCGGGTTTTTTAAATCTCCTAATGCAGTATCAAGGTTGATTATAGTAAAGTAAAAGTTATCATATAAATGCCTCTACCCCAAGGGCTTTAAAGATAAAATATATAAAATTATATGGAGATTTTTAACTTTTCATAAACTAAGTGATGTGTGCTTATAAGCAAGAATAATGAAAAGTAACTTCCTATTGATATATAGTACATGGTTTACCTACCTATTTTTATGACTTTCAGATTCAACAAATTCATAGAATAAATAAATTTTATGCTAATTATATTATTATTATTATTATTATTATGCTTAAGATAAAAATTGGATTATAAAAGAGTGGAGCTGAGGAAATCATAAATTTTTTGAAACTAGCCATGGGTGAGAAGTCTAGGAGAGAGAGGAAGGAGACATGAATGACCCAGATCTGAATGAGAAGGGTAATGTTTTGGCTTAGACTAGTACTATAAAAAATTGTGTGGTTATTATTTATTATTAGGAGAGTGATGGGTAAGATTACAATGAACCAAATGAATCATGGGAAGGAAATCCTCTACCTATTGGATTCTTTAGTCATTTACATGGACTAGTTCTTCTTTAGGGTTTGGGGGATGGACTATTATTTGAAGCGCCCCTTTTATTTTGGGATACTATGTCTCTTTACTATTATTTGGACCTCCATGGAGGCATGGATTAGGGAGATCCTGCTTTGTAGATAATCATAGATCTTCTCTCTAAAATGACACCTTCTATCAAACCTATTAGTGGTGTTGATCAGGGAAGCAAGTTTAGGAATTTCATTACTAATATAAGAACCATTTGTCTAGTTAAAATAACTTTCCTTGGAAGAGATTAGTGTTGTGTGCTCTCTTGATTTATTGCACCAAACTTTGTGTTTGTTTTAGGAACTTATCCTAGTAAGATAATGGTTTTTACCCCATTCCATGGAATTTTCAAGTGTTATCTCTTGTTGAAGATTAACTTTCATTTTACCCTTCCCTGGCATTTTTTGGAATGATTCCTTATTGACGGAATTAAACTAAAATTAAAAATCATGGTTAATTTTATATCTATTATGTTTTAGTCATTCATTATGGTCTGATGGGTAATGGCTATGATTTAATCCTTGGGTCTGGGTTTTAAATGGATTAGACTTGTACATCACTTGGATGTAGATCCTTCTTGAGTTAAGGACTATCTTAATAAAATATTTATTTTTGGGATTGGATAGTGGTCGTACCTCTTTGAATACATGTCATGTATTGATCCTCTCTTAGAATCTTTTGATTGGACTTTAGGAATCTTGAAGGATGGATCTACTACAGTTTTAGAGTAGAAAATACAATTTTTGGCTCTAGGTGAAAGGGAGAGATAAAACCATAATATTAAATACTCTTCATGTTCATGTTTTAGGGATATTTGGAATATATTTATATTTTTAGCTAAAAAAATGTAGGATATTGGGGTTGGGATACTTAATAGAAGGTTTTAGCCTCTCTCTAGTTGTGCCTGCCTAGCTTCTTTTAGCCAAGGATTTAACATGTGGTTTAAATTAGTTCCCTATTTTAGGGGAAAGTGCCCTATTTTATTATACTTTGAAATATCCACTAAGGGATCCCTCCTAGTTTTAAAATCTTATTTAAAGACAATGGTAGTCAATGTGGCTTTTATATCTAGTTCACTCTTTAGAATTATTGTTGAATTACTCAATCTTAGTTTCAAGTGGCTAGGTTTGGGTTTATGTTATTTGGGGACCTTGAAGGAATGCTAGAGACCTAGTCCTCCATTTTTAGCTAGGATGGTTCTCGATATATAAAAAATCATTTAATTTAGAAGGGTTATTTCATAGATTTAGGCATCACATTCTTTAAATTCAAAAATAGATATTGCACCATCTAAAACTAGTAGGTGTTTTCTCGTTTTAATTGTAACAACTTAAATCTCATTTAATATACAATATGGTTCACAATCTAGTAAAAATTTATTTCTTATTCTTTTGAAACATGGCTTCTAGATGTTTTAGTTGAAGCTAGTTTAGTCACGTAAAAATTTACTGGTTGATGTACTATTCAAATGTGGTTTGCCTTTTTGTTCTCAATCTAATCAAAATTAGATGCTTTTAAGTCTTGTGCCTTAGCTCTTTCTATCTAGGTTAGCTCCCATAAAACTTAATTATGGGATTGGTACTTTGATCATATTGGGTTCCTATTGGGATCTTAGGGACCATGATGGTTTCTTAAGACCTGGGCCTTGTTTAGCCCAGGATGGTTTTGGGTCTAGCCAAAACCCACTGGTTGCTACACTAGCCTAAGATGGTATTGGATCTTCCTCTTTCAATTCCTGATCCATTCAGAATTAGATGCTACTTCTTTAGGCTAGGTTTACTTTGTACTTCTAATCAATTATTTCATGCTAGGAGGATACCTGGTTCTCCTGATGCTTCTTTTGTTAGGGTCCTTTTTAAATCCTGGTCAGTAATGTTTATCTAGGGGAAGACTCACACCTCTTGATATGTCTAAGGCTAGTACCCACACCAGTTATTAAAGGTGAGATTAATCTAATATAAACATGATTTTGTAGATCAAAATTACATATTGAACACTAAGAGATTAACAAATGCAACCATTTCAATACAATCTCTTTATGGATTGAACATGTCCATTATCGATAGTGAAACTAATGGCATAAATTAGAATAATGATATTTACGTTTTTTTATCTAAAGATACTATTATTGAAAATATACACGAGTGTATGTCATGAACAATGCATCAGGATCAAATTGGGTTTATTCAAGGTAGTTTGTGAGGTATTAAGTAATGATATTGTTCTATTTTTTACAAATGTTTTCATTTCATGACATTTTATTATTATTTATCTCAGAGTTCCTCTTCCCTATTTCTAATCCTTTTCATCCTATTTTCATGTTTTCTATTGAGATCATTTTCATGGACTAAAACATTATATAATCCTCCCATTTTTCTAATAGAATAGGTTTCATTTATGTATTTATTTATTTACTGATATTTTTATACTTCATTAGTAAGTTGATGATGATGACTAAGTTTGAATTATTATGTTTTGGGTATTAATTTGTATTTTTATGGTTTCTCACTATCATTTCTCAAAGTCTACAAATGCTATCTAGTATACTCATTCATACAAATCCACCTATTAAAGAAGATATATAATTATGGATAAGTAGCTTACCTTTGAGGAATAATGTATCTTGAAATGTCTTTGAAAATATAGAGAATAGGCATTAATCAAGAAAGGAATATCTATTATTTATATTCCCAAACAAAGGGTGATTATGTTTCTAGTGTAAGGGGTTCATCACGATCGTATATCCTTGCGTATATTGACTTGAAATATAGGTTTGAATCCTTTGTTCTAGGTTTGTTTGTTATTTTACACTAAAATGGACTAATATCAAGCTTTTATAGGACTATAATTATAAATCAAACTTAAAAAATAATATAAAAGTATTAAATGTTCCAATATATGCTTTAAAAGATGAATAATAGGTTTTAACCTCTTATATGAATTTTGTTTACGAGAGACATTGAAAATTGTCATTAAAACTCTATTATATGCCTATTTATATGTCTAGAGACCATAAAGTTATATATATATATATATATATATATATATATATATATATAGACACACGCATGCACACACACACGCACGTACGCACGCGCGCGCACACACACACACACACACACACACACACACACACGCACACACACACACACACACACACACACACACACACACACACACACACACACACACACACACACACACACACACACACACACACACACACACACACACACACACACACACACATGATCTAAAACCACTTTGATCACTTAGAAAACATATTCCTTATCTTATATAAAATTTTAAAAAGTATTTTGATAATTTGTTTGAAATACATTGAAGATTATATGGGTTAAACAATGACCTAGGATTTTCAAGCTGTAGGTAACCAAAGAGCATAAAAATAAAAAAATCTATATTTATGATGGTTTTCAAAGGTTCATTTTAAACAAGTTAATACCCATATATAATCCCCTTGTTTAGAATCATACTAACTTTATGTAATGCTCACAAAATATTATAGAAAACTATAATCATATAAAATGTCAAATTTTGTAGCTTGAGTGTGGCTTGTGACACCAAATGCATAGGTCCCTATTGCATACTCTCATGACCCTTCTAGACACCATTTTAATTATTCCAAGTCATCCGTTGACTTCTAAAACCTAATTCCCACTAATCCAAGCTACATTTTCCATGCTAATTCTATTTCCTAAGGTCCCACACCTATAGGACAAGAGCACCCAACTTGGACTAAGGAGTTTAGGGTGTCCTATTTTGGTACTCATGTCTAATTGCATTTTTATCTGTAATGGTAAATTCCGTCTGGTTCCTATCCTTCTTCTTATTGGCGTAGCAAAAATACATTCAACCCATGACCAATAGGTCTTTATAAAAGCCCATTCAAAGTTCATTTAAAAGGGTTTGGAAAATATTACAAAGAAATCAAGAATAAAAGCAAAACCATTGATTTAAATTTACCTAATGTCTACATACAACCATCTAATATAGCTCTAAGCATATCCAAATCCTCACATCAGTCCTTAGTCACCTCAAGCACACCCATTTTAGCATTTTAACATTTGTAAAACACTATTTCACAAACCACATCAAGTGGGATAAATACATATGGATTGAACCCTATTTGAGTTATTGGTATGTAGGTAGCGTGCCCACACAAGGGGTGTGGGTATATATTTAGTGCATTTTACAGACACTAACCCCCCTTTCTCTACCAAGTTTTATCAAAGCATAATGAAGTCTAGAGTTTGAAGACTAAATGATCTCTACAATAAATTACATAGACTTTTAGCAGTCAAGATTTCACAGGTAGACTCAGACAAGGACATCAAACAAAACTTAAAAAACTTAGATCTCTATGAGTAGTTTGGACAATAGTGACAGAAAAGGACTATCACACCAGACCCTAAGGTGTCATATTTTAGTGATCCTATCCTTTCACAAAATGAAATGTAGATGGTAATTTGTGACACTATTATAGTCCTATATAATAAATTTTAGACCTTGTCTCAACTATTTCATCTTATTTTTTTAATATTTTTTATTATTTATAAAAAGATAAAAAATACAAATAAATTATACAAATCAGTAGTTAAATTATTTCAATATTATTTATGGGTTTAGTTAACTCATATCCTTAACTAAATTTGGAATAAGAATCCATTATTTCCAAAATAGTTAAATCATTTGGTGAACTTGACTTACTTCGTTTGTGCATAAAAACCCTAGAAACCCTAGGATAAATTATTTTCTAATTTTTATAGTATTTTTATGGTTTTTTCCTTCATATTTAAAAAATAAATTGACATTTAATTTTTAAATTTCACCATAGTAATTTTAAAAATTATTTCTTTTAAACCTTAGTTGCTTATACTAGGTCCCAATATTTTTATAGTTTTTTTTTTATTTTTTTCCAACATATTTAAATCATAATTTCCTTCACTAATATAAAATCCTAGGCACTGTTAGGGTTTTCTTTCACATTTTTTGTACAATAATTCAATTTCAATTTTTTTATTTTTTTATAAAATTTTATACATTTATTTCATTCAAAATTATTTTAGAATTCAAATTATTGCAATAATTTTCAAAAATTCTAAAACCCCAACCCAAAACCATAGGTTTCCAAACTAGGTTCTCAAACCCCAAGCCTTTCTTCCTTACAATTTTTAGAAAAAAGTTTTGGAATTTTTGAAAATTGTTTGGAGTATCAAAAATATTTTCAAAATCTCTATGTTAGTAGTTATTATTGAATTTATTTATTTAATAATAGTTTTACATATTATCTATGGTGAAAGAAATAAAATATCCACTAGGGCACTTATTCCCTCTCATCCCATAGATCAATATGTAGATTTTTCTCATAATGATGACAATGAATGGACAAATTTGTAAAATTGCACATTACCTAAAAATGTGGAAAATGATTTTATTTAAAATGAAGATAATTACTATTGTTGTAATGAGGAATATGATGATACATATGAAAGTGATAGTGAAAAAAAGGTAGATGCATCTTCTTTTATCAAAAATATCTCTTTTCTTCCCTCTTCTAAAGAAAATAATTTTGATAAATGGGAATGGTACTTTTCAAATCATTCTACTAGGCACAATGCATCAAATGAATATAATAGTCATGCATTTTCAAGTGAACCTCTCATTGGTGACAATTGGTTTCCACATGAAACTAATATCTCTCTCTTTTACTACTTCTATATTCAAATTACAAATGCATAATTCAAATCATACATCTCATGTTCTTAGCTCTACTTTATCATCTCATACAATGGAAAAATAATGTTTATATGATAACTCTCTTACTCTAACTTCTCGTATTGTAAATGAAAATAATGCATACACTCCATTCAAGGATAACATAGATGCACATAGTATTCTAATTTCACATGACAATTTATTGCGTATTAAAAAAGAATTAACATCTTCTCTTACCCCTCTCCCTCGTGATGATGGAAGTGATAATAAGTATGATAGTGAACATGCAAATTAATATTAAAATGAGAACGAATATGAACAAAAATTTGATTATGATAATGCATGGAATAATGATGATTATTATGCATATATTGAAGAAGAAAATGTATATCATGCTTCTAACTCTTTTCTCATTCCTTCTCTCAAACATAAGGCATTACCAAATGTTGTTTCTACTTATACAAATTATTCTATTTCAAATGATGCACATGCTAATGATAACATCACATATTCTACTAAATTAAAATGTGATTCACTAAACAATAAAAATACCAATGAAACTCCCAAGTTACCCCCTATGACAATACAATCTATTTCTCACTCTTCACCCTAAGAGAATGGTTGCGCACATCCCTATAATAAGGTACAAGTTACAATTACTCCAAAGGTTTAAGTGAGCACATCCCCTCTCTATGATCCAACTACTAAATGTAACATTGACATAGCTAAAGTAAACTATCAAATTCAACAATTAAATGAACCACTTCAAGATACTAATATAGCATCTCAAAAGATTATTTATTTAATCCATGCATTTGCTAAATTTCAACACCAATTACACCTCATTACTTTGGAAAATAAGGCTTAAAAGTATTGGGTGTATTTTAATGACATATATGGTAACCCTCTTCTGAAGACAGTTGCTAAAGCTTCATTGTCTAAGCATTTTAAGATACCGTCATTGCCTAAATTTGATGGAACTAGAGATCCATTCATACACCTTCAAGCCTTTCAAAAGGCTTTGTCATCTCATGTGAGTCCTTTGATTCTACTTAAGTTATTCTAGAAGACACTAGTGGGTAATTCACATAATTGGTTCTTTCATATACTCCTTTTTGGGTTCTTGCATACATATGATAATTTAGAGGAGACATTTCATAGATGTTACATAACAAACATGGGCCCTCATTTTAGATATGAGAAACTTACCACATTGCATCAGAATAATTTAGAGTTAATTTGTGATTATATCTTATGATTCAAGAGACACATGTTATGATTGATTTGTAAACCAATAAATGTAGATATTTAACATATATTTATCAAGGGGCTTTTCCAACTACTCTTATAGCATATATTATATTAGACAAATTCCTCTTTCAGGCACTTATGTTATATAGTTTTATCCTTGGAGAAGAAACTAGGATTGATTAAGGTAGATTCAGTTGATCAGTTTACCCTAGATTTCACAATATTACATCTGTATATAGTACCTAGCACATAACATCCACCATGTCCTAAATAATATAAGATACTACAACTAGAAAAGTAACCAATTAAGAGTAGAGAGCTAGTTTTTTTACCATCGCCTCTAGTATGCACTATAGAGAACAATAGTGAGGCACCACTAGAGCTTGATTTAGAGCAGGATAGCCCATATGTCATATTATCAACACTACTAAATATAAGGTTAATCACATTGCCTTATACTCATCAATGAGATCCACATCTCATACATAAACATCCACATCGACCTTTTTGTAATTATCATCATATCCATGGACATAGAGATAATGATTTTTATGGACTCATAGATTGCATCAATAGATGTGTTGATAATGGCATCATATCATTCATCTAAGGGGCACCAATATCTCCACCATCATAGAACCATAGACATCCTTCTTCCGTGATCGCCTCATCGTAAGACATTCCTTCACAGGAATCATCATTTACTCATCATGAGAGTAATGTGGTTTATAAGATAGAGCCTCATAGGAAATCTCTTATCCCAACTACTTAGAGGGTTTGGAGACCAATATAGTGAGAAAAAATTAGATATAGTAGTGTAGTCTGTGGAGTACATATTTTAGTTCCATATACATATCCAACATAGTCATAGGTACCACAATAGAGTTTTTTGGGTCCTATCTCATTTAGAAACATACTAAGGTTAAGATTGGATGAACCCACATCATCGAGTATTGATCTAGATAGATATTTAGTATAACTAAGTTTTTGAGGCCCTATCTCATGTAGCAACCTACTATGATTAAGATAAGATGAACCCACATTGAAAAATATTGCCTTAGATAAATATTTGTTATAGCCAAGATTTTAGAGACCTATTTTATGTAGAAACCCACTATGATTTAGATTAGATGAGCTCCCATCGTATGTTATAATTCGATATTGATCTATTGCTTAGTCATATGCATTTGAATAAAGGCAGTAGGGTATTCCTTCATGTAGCATTCCACTATGATTGTGGATAGATGAGCCTCCTTCATAGCATACTAATTTAGTTACACATCTATTAATCTTGCATCTTATAGAATATCCATGTACATCTACAGTTAGTGCACCATAAATAGCATCAGATAAAAGGCATGTTCTTACACAACATGACCAATATGGTCACTTTTTCATTTGGCCATTAGGATTCAGATAGTGAAATAGAAACTATGGGGTTGATATATATAGAGTGATATTTTACATCCCCTTCTACTATCATTCCTAGTTACATCTATAATATTCACACCTAGGGCACTATCATTAAGGTCTCATGCATCTACACATATATCACATTATTAGAAGTCTTCTTATACTACTATATGGGTTCCTAAGAGTGCCATAATTTCATCTACTTCTCTAAATTACAGGGCTACCAAACATTTAGTTTTCATTACAAAAATTTCAAAGCACTTATAGCATATGTAATTTTTAGAGCCATAGTCTCATCACTTTCATCGTAATTCATGATCATGCATGACACCTCTCCTTAATACATGACACCATGATTGGGAGTCTCTCATGAGACTCATCATATATCATCTCTTCTAAGTCTTCCTTGTACATAATTTCTCTTTTTTTACTTGTACCTAGTTTCCTACAGCTTACTTGTACATAATCGTTTAGCTTTATTTTACATAGCTTATTTCAAAAATACAAAAAACAATACAAAATTTCAAAATAAAAAAACATTCAAATAATTAAAAACACCATAATAAATTTATTTATATGCATCATCCATGCTTAAGATTTTTACTTCCATGCTAGACTTACATTTCCTATTCTATGCTATTGTTTGTTGATTTATCTACATTACCATGTTTAACTTGATCTTCTTTAACTGTGTGTAGTGACATCTAAATCGATGATTGTTTCAATCTACCCATTGAGGAGGCATCTTACTTTTGCATTTGAGACACACATCAATATATCTACCCACCATAGGTATATTATACATGACTACATCATCCAGGTTATGACATTCCTACACCACACACTCTATTTATCATGATAATGTACGTTACTTACTATCTTACATAGATTATTCTATTACTACTCACTATTATATATCACCTATGTATTTATTAGCATATACCAATTAATATACTACATGTCTTGCATACTTTCACTTCCTGCTTTCATTAGTTATATGTGATTGTATTTCTAATATTTAGATGATTTCTTTTCTTTCTTTGCATGGATATATATGATTGCATTTCTTAGTTCCTATTATATATCATATGTGTTCTTTAGGAAATTTACCAATTTCCTTTGCTTCTACTCTTCTATGTGCCTATGTCCCTTATGAAAACCTTGATTATTTAATTTGTATGTGTATGTGGAATTTGAACATGCTTTGTATATTTGATTTCTAGTTTGAGTGACATGTGGCCGTGTCCCTTGTTTGCTTGGCCCCTTTGCTATTATTGTATGTTTCTTTCTTCTTTCCTTTTGTGCTTATTACTTGATTTCTTCTCCACTATTTAAAATTTGATGATCCACATTATGCATTATCTTGCTTTTTTAGATGCCACGATGGACATTATGCTCCATCCCTCCTTGAAAAATAATAACTAATATTTCCATCTTTAATTTAGTATATTGCACATAATATTACATTGTTACATCTACCTAGACATACCCTTATTGATCTGACAATGGCCATTACAAACCATGCTATATCTTGAGATATATTTTTGACTATTAGTACTATATTATAAATTTTCATATCATAATACACTTCTAGGGATATTTCTTCTAAGGATAGTCATTAGAGGGTATTCATTCCTACACTCAAAAGAGGGGAAAAAAAATTGGGGTTTTGTCGTAGAGATCAGAGCTCCTATCAGTAAAAAAATAGAACACCCAAAATAATATTTAAACTTCAAACCAGGTAAAATAGAATAGATAGATAGTGATAATTATATAATAGTCTTCAAAATCATCACAGGATATGTGAACCAAGTTTCGAATACAATAACAGACAATAGGGTGTCATATTTTGGTGCTCTTATATAAACAACATAAAAACCATATTTTTTAGAAATACACAAAAAAGTAAGACCAGTTACAATTTTGTCAACAATAGTTCAATTTAGAATCAGTAATTTCAACACAAATTTTATTAAACAATCTAGATATATGGGGCATCATGCATATGATGATGTCTCTTGCATCTAGTTTCATATTAGTTAGTTGGTATAACTTCTAGATTACAATCCATGTTATAGACACCAGTGATTAGGGGCAAAGTGTGAAACACATTTGCTTTCTTTTCTTTATAGTTTATGGCATTACCTAGGTATTCTCAATATTTGTGTGCCTTATTCCATCTGTAGGTGATTGGCATCATTCCCAAGTGGAATCCACATAAGCCTATCACCCAATTTTAGAGTCACTTTCATATAGGTCTTATCTTCAAATTTTTTGAGGGGCTAAGAGTGGTCTATTTTATAGCACACATTCATCTATCCATGCCACATTCTTAGATTATAGAACATTTATGAGCTTCAAGAACCATCTCATATGACACACATTTCATACTAGTATCAGTTCATAGATTCACTTCATGGGAAAGTATGGAGCCAAAAGAATAGCTAGCCTTTGTATTATTGAGCCACCTACTCAAAGGGATTAGACACACAGTCCATACATTTATTAACACATGCATTATTATATAGCTTCAATTAGTGGGTGACGATGGAGCCAAAAGGTGAGCATTTGCATTCTTCAACCACTCTTGAGGAATTGAGCACTTAGTTTTTTATACTACTTTTGGTAAAACACATATCTAACATCACTCAACCATACCCAACATTACTCCTCATCATAATAGGGTTTTTATTATTTCACATACCTGATTAGGTGTATTCATTCCTCTATCTTTCTTTCTCTTACCTAGCTTTTATATGTTCTTATTTTAGATATAATGTATCTAGTAAGACCTGATCTACTATTTTTTTTCTCTTGCAGATTTACACTTCACAATGTTCTCACTCTATGCATACCTAGCATCACATAGCTTCATGAGATTCATTGTTCATGGTAAGTTGAGGTATGTTTTCTAATTCTTATTTATCCTAGTGTTTCAATTATCTACATCACTAGAATAAAAGGGGGAAAATATAGTCATAAAAAATATCAAAATTCATAGATTAATTGTGGCTTGTGACACCCAACCCATATGTCCCTATTGTATGCTATCATGTCCCTTATAGGCACCTTTTTGATTATTCCAAATCATTCATGGACTTTTGAAACCTGATTCTATCTCAGTCAGGCTAAATTTCCTAGGCTAATTCTATTCCCCCAAGTCTCACACTTGGAGGATAGGAGCACCCAACTTGTACTCTAGTACTAGACCTTAGGGTGTCATATTTTGGTACTCCTATAAAATTTCATGTTTATCTCCAATGGTCATTTCCTTCTGGTTCCTATCCTTCATCCTATCGGCCTATCACAAATACATTTGACCCATCACCAATATATATATCTATAAAATCTCATTCAAATTTTATTTATAAAGGGTTGGTAAATATTAAAAAGCAAACAAGAATATAATAAAAACAATCAAGGAAAAATTTCCAATTCTTTACATATATCCATCCATTATAATTACAAGCATATCTTAATCCTCACACCAGTCCCTAGCCACGTCAGGCATGCCTAGTTTAGCATTTTTTCATTTGCATAACACTATTGCACAAAGCACATCAAGTGGGAGAACTACATATAGATTGATCCCTCCTTGGAGTATTGGCATGTAGGAAACATGCCCGCCTAAGGGGTGTGGATACACATTCAATGTATCTTACACACACTAACACCCCATTCTTTGTCAAGTTTTATCAAAGCATAATGATGTCTAGGGTTTGAATACTAAATAATCTTTATAATCAGTTATATATACTTTTATCAGTCGATATTTCATAGGCATGGTCACATAAGGATGGCAAACAAAACCTAGAAAACTAAGGTTTCGATGAGTAGTTTGGACAATAATAGCAAAAAATATAGCACTGGACCCTAGGGTGTCTTATTTTGGTTCTCCTATCCTTTCACAAAATTAAATCCTGATCCTAATTTTTGACACTATCATAGTCCTACAATACAAATTTCAGAGCCTATTTTAGTTGTTTCATCCTATTTTTATCTAACTTTTAGTTTCTCTATATTGATTTTTATTTATAGAAAGGTTAAAAAATACAAATAAATTATATAAACTAGTAGTTAAATTATTGAAACATTATTTATTTATTTATTCAACTCAGACCCTTAACTAAATTAGGAATAATACACCAATATTCCAAAAATTGTTATATCAACCTTCTTTATATTAGTTTATGTCATTAAAACCCCTATTTGTATACCTTTGTAACATAATAAATAATATAAACTTATGAAAATATATTGGGTAACAATAAAAAATAGTAACTTACATCCTTAAAATTTCTGTATCCAATAAAATATCATGACAATTTTTTTTTTATTAATATCTCAATTGTAATGATGTACGTGCCTGTAGACTATCAACCTAAAATTCCATAAAAACCTACTAATTAAGATTTTCTCCTTGTCTTCATGCATTCTTAGATTCATTTAATATTTTTTATAGGTATATATTATTTTTATTTATTCATAAACTAGGTTTCTTATTTTTTTATGTAACAAGAATCTCTCAACAACCTATGACTTTTACAAAAACATACTTAGTATTTCCTTAACCTACACTGGATGCATCTAGCTGGTGTTAGGATAGGTTTAGAATTAATATAATATTATAGATAATTATAACATGTGTATATATGATAAATACCCCTTAAATAATGATCAAAACCTTTAAAACATTGTGAAAGATTTAAAACTTGTAAGAACAAATTTAAAATATAATTTTTTTAATTTTGACAAAAAACCTAGAAACACTACCAAGTGATATACATATAACAAACAAAAAATATAAAAATCTTATTAATTACTATAAATTACCTCTTAGAATTCATAATGACCAAAATAAACATAATTTAACATATTTTTTACAAGCATCTGCATCATACTCCAATGGAACAAAATAATTGTTCACGAGTTCCTACTCATGAGTTCTTCAACATTATTGCCATGCTTGGCTATCTATGAAGGTGTCATCCATGTTTCATTCTCAATTGAATGAATTTTACAATTGATTAGTTATTAAAATTACTCCTTTCCTCTTGTATGTTTCCCCACCTTCTTCTCTATAATGGCTTCAATTTGCTCTGGTTGTACCTTTGGTAACTATTGCTCCAAGTTGATGATCTAATCATATTTGTTTTTAGGTGCCCTCTTTGAGTTTACATTTAATTATAAAGGATATAAGTATTCTACATTAAATGTGGGTGAGATCCCAATTTTTAATAGGAGCTACAACACATATCCATTATTAGATAATTTTCTTAAGACCTTACTAGGCCAATTTTATTCACCTTTAACATATTGTATCCCCTTTAGGGAATGTTTACTTTATGATATGTTTAGGTACTAGATAACTTAGCACAGAATTAATTTTTTTTAATATCATATCATAGCTTATATTATACATATTTTCAGCCAATTATAGTGGTTATTTGACCTACTCATACAACTCTTATATAGCTATATCAAAATACTCACCTTCTACACTTATTTTATCCTACTTAACCCAATTCCTTATCTCATAAATGACTATTATATGGATTCCATATATAATTTAGAATGTGATATAACCTGTATTTATATATAGAGAATAATTATATATAAATTATGGTTGAGATTGTTCTTGATCCCATTATTTTGCATTATTACTTACTAAAATTTTGAGTATGTTTGCAAGACTCATATTGACCACATCAGTTTTAACATTAGTATAAGGATTGTAAGTTGAGTTGAATATTAAAATTTTCCTCATATTCCTCCAAAGTGTCCAAAAAAAAGGGCTAACTATTTTATATCATTGACAGATACAATCCTTTTAGGCAATCCATGCAATCTTACTACTTTAAATAGCATGTTTGGATTCTTAGTTTCATAACTCATTTTTGTAAAAAATATGAAATTTTCCATTATGAAAAATATCAATTCAATTTTTTTTCCTTTGTCATCCCAAGTACAAAATATATACTCATTGAATCCCATGGCCAACTAGGAATAGGCAATGGCTAGTATGGGTTTTTATTCTAACTTTTCCTCTTAGAATGTTGGCATATTTTGGACCTTTATAAAAAATATATTTACATAATATTTCATCCCTTTAAAATAATTGTGTGTACTCAATTTTAAAAGTGTCTTTATTTTTATTTGTAATGAAAATGCCCTGCCAAGCTACCATTATGTTTTTATTTTAGTAGATTCTCTATCATTGACCCTCTTAGTATGCATAACTAGCTACCCTTAAATAACCATCTCTCTAGTATCATATATTCCATCCATGTAATTATATCTGTTATTACCATATTATCACATGCATGCCTCCTTGAAATTATGATCTTCTCTATACACATATTTTAGTGATTATAATCCTAGGGCATTAACTTGAGACTCTTGTATAATTATGCTTCTTCTACTTAATGTATCTGTAAATTTGTTATCATAACCAATTTTATGTTTAATTAAATAAAAAATAAAAAATTCAACCCACTTCATATGCCTTTGAATTAGTTTAGTTTGACTACTAATGAATTGTAAGACATGATTGCATTTATAAAGCACAAAATCCTTGGCCAACAAATAGTGTGTCCATTTATTCATGGTTTAGATAATAGTTTATAATATTGGTTATATGTTGAGTACCTCTTAATTTCCTCATTTATATTTTAGGTAAATTAGGCAATTTGTTTTTCCTCTTGGCTCAAAATAATTCCTATAATAGTCCTACGAGCATCACACTCTATTTTCAAAAGTTTACTAAAATTTGGTAAATCTAATATAGGTTGTTTTATGATATTTTTATTTAATAATTAAAAAAATATCTTAGCTAAATTAGTCCATTGAAGTTTCATTTTGTTTCTTATGATATTTTACACTATTGGAGTATGAATGAAACTAAAAGAACATATAAAATTTCTATAAAAGCTAGCCAAGCCATGAAAACTTGTTAATTGAAATACACTCAAAGCAGGACATTATATTATGGATTTGACATTCTTTTTATCCATCTTCAAACCATATTTAAAAAGGACAAGTCATAAATAGATGAACTCTATCTTTATGGAGGAACACTTATTGAGATTGATTAACAACTTCTATTCTTGTAGCTTATTTAACACCATTATAAGATGTTTAATATGTTATTCCTTTGACTAACTATAAATTAGAAAATCATCTAGGTAAAAAATTACAAATTTATATGTGAAAGCCTTGAATACCCCATTTATCATCTTTGTGAAAGTTCTTTGAGTGTTATTCAAGCCAAATGGCACTAAAATCCATTCATATAGTCCATAATTAGTGTTAAGAGATGTATTCCATTTGTATCCCTCTGTATTCCTAATCTAATGATTGACACTTTTCAAGTCTATAATTGATAAATACCTTGCACCACTTAAACAATCCATTACATAATCAATTCTAGGAAAAGGGAATCTATACCTGATTATAATCTTATTTATAACTCTTACAACACTACACATTATCCATCCTTCATCCTTATTAGACATTATAACTATTGAAACAACATAAGAACTTAATATTTCTTGAGTTATGGCTTTGTCTAAAAAATCATGCACATGTTTCTTTATCTCATCATTATGTTTTTATGTCATCTTATAAGTTTCTTTGTTTGGTATATTGGCTCTTGTTATGATATCTATATGGTGCCTAATGTTTCTCATTAGAGGAATTTCATTAGGAAAATCATACAACTATGTCATCAAAATCATTAAGCAAATTATGTTTCTCTAAAGGTAGATAAATAATTTTTATGGATATAAAAAAAATTCTAGGCCTTCCAACTAATGTATAACTTATGTTTCATTTCTAATTTTATTTAATAATTATTTACCACTTCTTAACAAAACCTTAGGATTTTATTCTACTGTTTCATTCTCCTCTTTCAATGGTATGAGTGTGTTCTTCTTTCCACCTTTCTCAAAATTTTAAGTATTGTTTCTCCCATAATTTATGGATTTCCTATCAAATTTACAAGGTCTTCCCAAAAGAACATTGTAGACATTTATCGACATGAAATAATGTAACACCTCATACATTTAGCTACCTACTTGAAATTCAACTTTGTAGTGCTCATTTATCGAGACTTTGTGTCTTTTTTTACAGCCATGAAAACTATAAGGAGTGGGGTTGGTGTGACAAATTTTTAAATCCTAAATTTTCAACCATTTTTAAAGATGCTAGATTATTGGTACTTCAAATATATAAAATTAGTTTGAACCACATACCTTTATACTTTAAAGTGGTTATAAATAATGTCTTCTTTTGTGCAAGCTATTTTATCTCTTTGTTTATATTGGGAAATTCCCTCGTCATAAGTAAAGCCCCTCCAAATTTAGGCACATCATTGTGATAAAGTGATATTACACTCTCCTCACAATCTTTAATAATTTTAGTATTCCATTGAATTATTTAAGTATTCTCTAGGTAGTCATAATATTTATGCCTATACTTTTTATATTTCACACATATACCTAAAAATCCTCTTTCTCTGCATCTTGTGAATAGTCTCCTAGCTCTGAATAAGTAACCAACTCTTATGGTGTGGAATTAAATTTGTGAATTGTTAGATTATTAATTATAGATTTGTATTTGACTCTTTTCACCATGTTATCTGCTACCTCTAAATGTTTTTCCTTTTCCCTTGAAAGTTGACTTTGCTTCTTTGACAATTTCTCCTTTACTTTAAGGTTAAATTGGCATGAATTTTCTAATAAACTTGGTTATATAAAACTAATTTCATCATGGATGTTAAAATTAAATCCATTAATTTATCTATCCACCTTTTCCATGTATTCCTCTATGTGACTTTCTCTTATTTTTAATCTCCAAAACTCCTTTATGTAGACTTATACTGTCATGTCTTTTTTATTTAGCTTTTGAAGTCGCTTGAATAGATTGGCCTTGTAATGTTTCGATAGGAATTTGAATTTTAGTTTGGATACCATTCTATCTAAATTATTGATCTTTGATTTAAATTTATTCTCCTCTCATCCTAAACTCCATCCCACTAGAGGGATGCATGACCTTTGAATCTTGTACCAGAAAATTTCACTTTTTTTCATCCTCTATTTCTTTATATTCAAAATAATTGTCCATAGAATTTATTGAGTAAACTAAATCCTCTAAATTTAATCTAAATTCATATATAATTACTTATTTATTTTTTTTGGAGATAACTCACATGACTTATCTGATAAATCTCTCTTTTACCCTTTCTTCTAATTATTTTTCTTCTGCCTCTTCTTCGTGGGGCCTTCCTCTTCTCTATAACTGACATCCCCTATATCCATTCATATTATATAAACAATATCCATGACTTGAAAATGATATTGAATGTTTATACTTTATTCTAGTAACATTAATTTAGTATGTTGTCTCTTTTGACCTACTTTTCCTCTTACTCTAGCTACCATATCCACAAGCTTCCATTTCATAGTTTGTTTTTATTTCCTTTACTAATATATTTTCAACATTAGAAATTATTATACTATGTTATGATAAAAATATGGTTTAATGGGGTCCTTATGATCCTATATCCTTCAATATACTGACATGGTTTATATACCTAAATCCTTTCCATTAAATTTGTTCTTTCCCCCACTATAATAAAATAATTTAGTAATTTTATGGGACTATAATTGCAATTCAAACTTTGGGAATCATTAAAAAGGTCTTCAATTAGTCAAGCTATGTTATTCAACCTAAAAATTGTAATATATATCTATCTAGCCATATTTAAGATATGAAACAACTTTTATCACTTATAAATCATCCAGATGATATTATATGTCAAATTTTAAAGGATTTTAAATGTTCATTTGAATTATACTTAATAATGTTTAGCTTAAACCGTGACCTAGCTTTTTTATAATTGTAAATAAATTGATAGCATAAAATGGATAAATATAAATTTATAATGGTTGTCAAAGGTTAATTTTAACTATATTAAGATGTATATATACTCCCCTTACTAATAATCTTCCACATTTGACTTAATAATCCCAAATGTTTTTGTAAAACCTTCTTTCTATAAGACTATGTCACTAAAACCCCTATTTACAGATTCTACAACTCAATAAATATCATAAACTTATGAAACAAGATTGGTGAATAATAAAAAAGAATCAGTTACATCATTAGAATCCTTAAATTTAATAAAGTATCTTGATAAATATTTTTCTATTTATATATATTTTGGAATGATATAAAACCTATAGAATATCATCTTTAAATTCCCTAGAAAACTTACTAATTGAGATTTTATCATTGTCTTAATGCATTATTATCCTCATTAATTCCTGGTTAGAGGTATATGTTATTATTATTGATTCCTAAAAATGTTTTCTTCTAGTTTTGTGTCACAAGAATCTCTCAACAACCTATGACTTGTCCTATAACATACTTAATTATGCCTTCACCTACACTAGATGCATCTAAATTGGTTTTATGATAGGTTTAGTCTAATAATAATATTGATAGAAGCTTAGAACATGTGGATAAACCCTAATAAAAATTACATAAGGATCAAAGCCTTTACAACATGCCCAAAACCTTCAAACTCTCAACAACAAATTAAAAAATTTGAATTTCAAGTTCTGGCTCAAAACATAGAAATATCACCAAATGATCTAGAAATAAAAAATGAAACTCAATGAATGATTTATAATTTATTTATTTTCTATTTCTCCTCCATTTTTTCTTAATACGGCCTCCACACAACTTATTGATTCTTTTCTAATTTTCGTTACCTCAAGCATGGTGAATTAGCTAGAATAGAGAGTGTGTCATAGTAGATGAGGCATTTCTCATTTGAAAAGGTCAAAGAAGGTGTTAATACCCATAGACATGCGTGGAAATTTTATTTTGTATTGTGACCTATGTCCTAATAGGTGTAACATTCCATAGAGGCATTTTTTTTATTTGAAGATGTTTTACTTCTATGTTTTTTCATATGACAAAATGTGAAGACTACATGGCATTTTGGAGTATTGAAATTTCTTTCCTTTTCTAATTGCATGGCCTATAATTAGAGACTATGTGGCATTTTTTATGTTGGATTTTTGTTGATTGTGTGGACCTACTCTACTCAACTATGGATTATGTTTAGTGCTAGACTGAATTTATTTTTTCTGACTGTGTATTCGGATAGGTCTACCTGATGACTTGGAAAGAAATAAATTCTCATTTTTGTTATAAAAAATGGCATGGTATAGGGCATAAAAATTTATCTTAAATAAAGTGTTACTCAATCATATTTTCATGTGGAGCTTGACGTGGAGGTCTTTTTAAGGGATCTTCATTTCTAGTTTTTTTATTCCAATATTGGATTAGGGAGATCCTGCTTTGTAGATAATCATAGATCTTCTCTCTAAAATGACACCTTCTATCAAACCTATTAGTGGTGTTGATCAGGGAAGCAAGTTTAGGAATTTCATTACTAATATAAGAACCATTTGTCTAGTTAAAATAACTTTCCTTGGAAGAGATTAGTGTTGTGTGCTCTCTTTATTTATTGCACCAAACTTTGTGTTTGTTTTAGGAACTTACCCTAGTAAGATAATGGTTTTTACCCCATTCCATGTAATTTTCAAGTGTTATCTCTTGTTGAAGATTAACTTTCATTTTAACCTTCCCTGGCATTTTTTGGAATGATTCCTTATTGATGGAATTAAACTAAAATTAAAAATCATGGTTAATTTTATATCTGTTATGTTTTAGTCATTCATTATGGTCTGATGGGTAATGGCTATGATTTAATCCTTGGGTTTGGTTTTTAAATGGATTAGACTTGTACATCACTTGGATGTAGATCCTTCTTGAGTTAAGGACTATCTTAATAAAATATTTATTTTTGGGATTGGATAGTGGTCGTACCTATTTGAATACATGTCATGTATTGATCCTCTCTTAGAATCTTTTTATTGGACTTTAGGAATCCTGAAGGATGGATCTACTACAGTTTTAGAGTAGAAAATACAATTTTTGGCTCTAGGTGAAAGGGAGAGATAAAACCATAATATTAAGTACTCTTCATGTTCATGTTTTAGGGATATTTGGAAGATATTTATATTTTTAGATAAAAAAATGTAGGATATTGGGGTTGGGATACATAATAGAAGGTTTTAGCCTCTCTCTAGTTGTGCCTGCCTAGCTTCTTTTAGCCAAGGATTTAACATGTGGTTTAAATTAGTTCCCTATTTTAGGGGAAGGTGCCCTATTTTATTATACTTTGAAATATCCACTAAGGGATCCCTCTTAGTTTGAAAATCTTTTTTAAAGACAATGGTAGTCAATGTGGCTTTTATATCTAGTTCACTCTTTAGAATTATTGTTGAATTACTCAATCTTAGTTTCAAGTGGCTAGGTTTGGGTTTATGTTATTTGGGGACCTTGAAGGAATGATAGAGACCTAGTCCTCCATTTTTAGCTAGGACGGTTCTCGATATATAAAAAATCATTTAATTTAGAAGGGTTATTTCATAGATTTAGGCATCACATTCCTTAAATTCAAAAATAGATATTGCACCATCTAAAACTAGTAGGTGTTTTCTCATTTTAATTTTAACAACTTAAATCTCATTTAATATACAATATGGTTCACAATCTAGTCAAAATTTATTTCTTATTCTTTTGAAACATGGCTTCTATATGTTTTAGTTGAAGCTAGTTTAGTCACGTAAAAATTTATTGGTTGATGTACTATTCAAATGTGGTTTGCCTTTTGGTTCTCAATCTAATCAAAATTAGATGCTTTTAAGTCTTGTGCCTTAGCTCTTTCTATCTAGGTTAGCTCCCATAAAAATTAATTATGGGATTGGTACTTTGATCATATTGGGTTCCTATTGGGGTCTTAGGGACCATGATGGTTTCTTAAGACCTGGGCCTTGTTTAGCCCAGGATGGTTTTGGGTCTAGCCAAAACCCACTGGTTGCTACACTAGCCTAAGATGGTATTGGATCTTCCTCTTTCAATTCCTAATCCATTCAGAATTAGATGCTACTTCTTTAGGCTAGGTTTACTTTGTACTTCTAATCAATTATTTCATGCTAGGAGGATACCTGGTTCTCCTGATGTTTCTTTTGTTAGGGTCCTTTTTAAATCCTGGTCAGTAATGTTTATCTAGGGGGAGACTCACACCTCTTGATATGTCTAAGGCTAGTACCCACACCAGTTATTAAAGGTGAGATTAATCTAATATAAACATGATTTTGTAGATCAAAATTACATATTGAACACTAAGAGATTAACAAATGCAACCATTTAAATACAATCTCTTTATGGATTGAACATGTCCATTATCGATAGTGAAACTAATGGCATAAATTAGAATAATGATATTTACGTTTTTTTCTCTAAAGATACTATTATTGAAAATATACACAAGTGTATGTCATGAACAATGCATCAGGATCAAATTGGGTTTATTCAAGGTAGTTTGTGAGGTATTAAGTAATGATATTGTTCTATTTTTTACAAATGTTTTCATTTCATGACATTATATTATTATTTATCTCAGAGTTCCTCTTCCCTATTTCTAATCCTTTTCATCCTATTTTCATGTTTTCTATTGAGATCATTTTCATGGACTAAAACATTATATAATCCTCCCATTTTTCTAATAGAATAGGTTTCATTTATGTATTTATTTATTTACTGATATTTTTATACTTCATTAGTAAGTTGATGATGATGACCAAGTTTGAGTTATTATGTTTTGGGTATTAATTTGTATTTATATGGTTTCTCACTATCATTTCTCAAAGTCTACAAATACTATCTAGTACACTCATTCATACAAATCCACCTATTAAAGAAGATATATAATTATGGATAAGTAGCTTGCCTTTGAGGAATAATGTATCTTGAAATGTCTTTGAAAATATAGAGAATAGGCATTAATCAAGAAAGGAATATCTATTATTTATATTCCCAAACAAAGGGTTATTATGTTTCTATTGTAAGGGGTTCATCACGATCCTATATCCTTACATATATTGACTTGAAATATAGGTTTGAATCCTTTGTTCTAGGTTTGTTTGTTATTTTACACTAAAATGGACTAATATCAAGCTTTTATAGGACTATAATTATAAATCAAACTTACAAAATAATATAAAAGTATTAAATGTTCCAATATATGCTTTAAAAGATGAATAATAGGTTTTAACCTCTTATATGAATTTTGTTTACGAGAGACATTGAAAATTGTCATTAAAACTCTATTATATGCCTATTTATATGTTTAGAGAACATAAAGTTATATATATATATATATATATATATATATATATATATATATATATAGACACATGCATGCACACACACATGCACGTATGCACACACACACACACACACACACACACACACACACACACACACACACACACACACACACACACACACACACACACACACACACACACACATGATCTAAAACCACTTTTATCACTTAGAAAACATATTCCTTATCTTATATAAAATTTTAAAAAGTATTTTGATAATTTGTTTGAAATATATTGAAGATTATATGGGTTAAACAATGACCTAGGATTTTCAAGCTGTAGGTAACCAAAGAGCATAAAAATAAAAAAATCTGTATTTATGATGGTTTTCAAAGGTTCATTTTAAAAAAGTTAATACCCATATATAATCCCCTTGTTTAGAATCATACTAACTTTATGTAATGCTCACAAAATATTATAGAAAACTATAATCATATAAAATGTCAAATTTTGTAGCTTGAGTGTGGCTTGTGACACCGAACGCATAGGTCCCTATTGCATACTCTCATGACCCTTCTAGACACCATTTTAATTCTTCCAAGTCATCCGTTGACTTTTAAAACATAATTCCCACTCATCCAAGCTACATTTTCCATGCTAATTCTATTTCCTAAGGTCCCACACCTATAGGACAAGAGCACCCAACTTGGACTAAGGAGCTTAGGGTGTCCTATTTTGGTACTCATGTCTAATTGCATTTTTATCTCTAATGGTAATTTCCATCTGCTTCCTATCCTTCTTCTTATTGGTGTAGCAAAAATACATTCAGCCCATGACCAATAGGTCTTTATAAAAGCCCATTCAAAGTTCATTTAAAAGGGTTTGGAAAATATTACAAAGAAATCAAGAATAAAAGCAAAACCATTGATTTAAATTTACCTAATGTCTACACACAACCATCTAATATAGCTCTAAGCATATCCAAATCCTCACATCAGTCCTTAGCCACCTCAAGCACACCCATTTTAGCATTTTAACATTTGTAAAACACTATTTCACAAACCACATCAAGTGGGATAAATACATATGGATTGAACCCTATTTGAGTTATTGGTATGTAGGTAGCGTGCCCACACAAGGGGTGTGGGTATATATTTAGTGCATTTTACAGACACTAACCCCCCTTTCTCTACCAAGTTTTATCAAAGCATAATGAAGTCTAGAGTTTGAAGACTAAATGATCTCTACGATAAATTACATAGACTTTTAGCAGTCAAGATTTCACAGGTAGACTCAGACAAGGACATCAAACAAAACTTAAAAAACTTAGATCTCTATGAGTAGTTTGGACAATAGTGACAGAAAAGGACTATCACCCCAGACCCTAAGGTGTCATATTTTAGTGATCCTATCCTTTCACAAAATGAAATGTAGATGGTAATTTGTGACACTATTATAGTCCTATATAATAAATTTTAGACCTTGTCTCAACTATTTCATCTTATTTTTTTAATATTTTTTATTATTTATAAAAAGATAAAAAATACAAATAAATTATACAAATCAGTAGTTAAATTATTTCAATATTATTTATGGGTTTAGTTAACTCATATCCTTAACTAAATTTGGAATAAGAATCCATTATTTCCAAAATAGTTAAATCATTTGGTGAACTTGACTTACTTCGTTTGTGCATAAAACCCCTAGAAACCCTAGGATAAATTATTTTCTAATTTTTATAGTATTTTTATGATTTTTTCCTTCATATTTAAAAAATAAATTCACATTTAATTTTTAAAATTCACCATAGTAATTTTTAAAATTATTTCTTTTAAACCTTAGTTGCTTATACTAGGTCCCAATATTTTTATAGTTTTTTTCTGATTTTTTTCCAACATATTTAAATCATAATTTCCTTCACTAATATAAAATCCTAGGCACTGTTAGGGTTTTCTTTCACATTTTTTGTACAATAATTCAATTTCAAATTTTTTATTTTTGTATAAAATTTTATACATTTATTTCATTCAAAATTATTTTAGAATTCAAATTATTGCAATAATTTTCAAAAATTCTAAAACCCCAACCCAAAACCATAGGTTTCCAAACTAGGTTCTCAAACCCCAAGCCTTTCTTCCTTACAATTTTTAGAAAAAAGTTTTGGAATTTTTGAAAATTGTTTGGAGTATCAAAAATATTTTCAAAATCTCTATGTTAGTAGTTATTCTTGAATTTATTTATTTAATAATAGTTTTACATATTATCTATGGTGAAAGAAATAAAATATCCACTAAGGCACTTATTCTCTCTCATCCCATAGATCAATATGTAGATTTTTCTCATAATGATGACAATGAATGGACAAATTTGTAAAATTGCACATTACCTAAAAATGTGGAAAATGATTTTATTTACAATGAAGATAATTACTATTGTTGTAATGAGGAATATGATGATACATATGAAAGTGATAGTGAAAAAAAGGTAGATGCATCTTCTTTTATCAAAAATATCTCTTTTCTTCCCTCTTCTAAAGAAAATAATTTTGATAAATGGGAATGGTACTTTTCAAATCATTCTACTAGGCACAATGCATCAAATGAATATAATAGTCATGCATTTTCAAGTGAACCTCTCATTGGTGATAATTGGTTTCCTCATGAAACTAATATCTCTCTCTTGTACTACTTCTATATTCAAATTACAAATGCATAATTCAAATCATACATCTCATGTTCTTAGCTCTACTTTATCATCTCATACAATGGAAAAATAATGTTTATATGATAACTCTCTTACTCTAACTTCTCGTATTGTAAATTAAAATAATGCATACACTCCATTCAAGGATAACATAGATGTACATAGTATTCTAATTTCACATGACAATTTATTGCGTATTAAAAAAGAATTAACATCTTCTCTTACCCCTCTCCCTCGTGATGATGGAAGTGATAATAAGTATGATAGTGAACATGCAAATTAATATTAAAATGAGAACGAATATGAACAAAAATTTGATTATGATAATGCATGGAATAATGATGATTATTATGCATATATTGAAGAAGAAAATGTATCTCATGCTTCTAACTCTTTTCTCATTCCTTCTCTCAAACATAAGGCATTACCAAATGTTGTTTCTACTTATACAAATTATTCTATTTCAAATGATGCACATGCTAATGATAACATCACATATTCTACTAAATTAAAATGTGATTCACTAAACAATAAAAATACCAATGAATCTCTCAAGTTACCCCCTATGACAATACAATCTATTTCTCACTCTTCACCCTAAGAGAATGGTAGCCCACATCCCTATAATAAGGTACAAGTTACAATTACTCCAAAGGTTTAAGTGAGCACACCCCCTCTCTATGATCCAACTACTAAATGTAACATTCACATAGCTAAAGTAAACTATCAAATTAAACAATTAAATGAACCACTTCAAGATACTAATATACCATCTCAAAAGATTCTTTATTTAATCCATGCATTTGCTAAATTTCAACACCAATTACACCTCATTACTTTGGAAAATAAGGCTTAAAAGTATTGGATGGATTTTAATGACATATATGGTAACCCTCTTCTGAAGATAGTTGCTAAAGCTTCATTGTCTAAGCATTTTAAGATACCGTCATTGCCTAAATTTGATGGAACTAGAGATCCATTCATACACCTTCAAGCCTTTCAAAAGGCTTTTTCATCTCATGTGAGTCCTTTGATTCTACTTAAGTTATTCTAGAAGACACTAGTGGGTAATTCACATAATTGGTTCTTTCATATACTCCTTTTTGGGTTCTTGCATACATATGATAATTTAGAGGAGACATTTTATAGATGTTACATAACAAACATGGGCCCTCATTTTAGATATGAGAAACTTACCACATTGCATCAGAATAATTTAGAGTTAGTTTGTGATTATATCTTATGATTCAAGAGACACATGTTATGATTGATCTGTAAACCAATAAATGTAGATATTTAGCATATATTTATCAAGGGGATTTTCCAACTACTCTTAGAGCATACATTATATTAGACAAAGTCCTCTTTCAGGCACTTATGTTATATAGTTTTATCCTTGGAGAAGAAACTAGGATTGATTAAGGCAGATTCAGTTGATCATTTTACCCTAGATTTCACAATATTACATCTGTATATAGTACCTAGCACATAACATCCACCATGTCCTAAATAATATAAGATACTACAACTAGAAAAGTAACCAATTAAGAGTAGAGAGCTAGTTTTTTTACCATCGCCTCTAGTATGCACTATAGAGAACAATAGTGAGGCACCACTAGAGCTTGATTCAGAGCAGGATAGCCCATATGTCATATTATCAACACTACTAAATAGAAGGTTAATCACATTGCCTTATACTCATCAATGAGATCCACATCTCATACATAAACATCCACATCGACCTTTTTGTAATTATCATCATATCCATGGACATAGAGATAATGATTTTTATGGACTCATAGATTGCATCAATAGATGTGTTGATAATGGCATCATATCATTCATATAAGGGGAACCAATATCTCCTCCATCATAGAACCATAGGCATCGTTCTTCCGTGATCAACTCGTCGTAAGACATTCCTTCATAGGAATCATCATTTACTCATCATGAGAGTAATGTGGTTTATAAGATAGAGCCTCATAGGAAATCTCTTGTCCCACCTACTTAGAGGGTTTGGAGACCAATATAGTGAGAACAAATTAGATATAGTAGTGTAGTCTGTGGAGTACATATTTTAGTTCCATATACATATCCAACATAGTCATAGGTACCACAATAGAGTTTTTAGGGTCCTATCTCATTTAGAAACATACTAAGGTTAAGATTGGATGAACCCACATCATCGAGTATTGATCTAGATAGATATTTAGTATAACTAAGTTTTTGAGGCCCTATCTCATGTAGCAACCTACTACGATTAAGATAAGATGAACCCACATTGAAAAATATTGCCTTAGATAAATATTTGTTATAGCCAAGATTTTAGGGACCTATTTTATGTAGAAACCCACTATGATTTAGATTAGATGAGCTCCCATCATATGTTATAATTCGATATTGATCTATTGCTTAGTCATATGCATTTGAATAAAGGTAGTAGGGTATTCCTTCATGTAGCATTCCACTATGATTGTGGATAGATGAGCCTCCTTCATAGCATACTAATTTCGTTACACATCTATTAATCTTGCATCTTATAGAATATCCATGTACATCTACAGTTAGTGCACCATAAATAGCATCAGATAAAAGGCATGTTCTTACACAACATGACCAATATGGTCACTTTTTCATTTGGCCATTAGGATTCAGATAGTGAAATAGAAACTATGGGGTTGATATATATAGAGTGATATTTTACATCCCCTTCTACTAGCATTCCTAGTTACATCTACAATATTCACACCTAGGGCACTATCATTAAGGTCTCATGCATCTACACATATATCACATTATTAGAAGTCTTCTTATACTACTATATGGGTTCCTAAGAGTGCCATAATTTCATCTACTTCTCTAAATTACAGGGCTACCAAACATTTAGTTTTCATTACAAAAATTTCAAGGCACTTATAGCATATGTAATTTTTAGAGCCACAGTCTCATCACTTTCATCGTAATTCATGATCATGCATGATACCTCTCCTTAATACATGACACCATGATTGGGAGTACCTCATGAGACTCATCATATATCATCTCTTCTAAGTCTTCCTTGTACATAATTTCTCTTTTTTTACTTGTACCTAGTTTCCTACAGCTTACTTGTACATAATCGTTTAGCTTTATTTTACATAGCTTATTTCAAAAATACAAAAAATAATACAAAATTTCAAAATAAAAAAACATTCAAATAATTAAAAACACCAAAATAAATTTATTTATATGCATCATCCATGCTTAAGATTTTTACTTCCATGCTAGACTTACATTTCCTATTCTATGCTATTGTTTGTTGATTTATCTACATTACCATGTTTAACTTGAACTTCTTTAACTGTGTGTAGTGACATCTAAATCGATGATTGCTTCAATCTACCCATTGAGGAGGCATCTTACTTTTGCATTTGAGACACACATCAATATATCTACCCACCATAGGTATATTATACATGACTACATCATCCAGGTTATGACATTCCTACACCACACACTCTATTTATCATGGTAATGTACATTACTTACTATCTTACATAGATTATTCTATTACTACTCACTATTATATATCACCTATGTATTTATTAGCATATACCAAGTATTGTACTACATGTCTTGCATACTTTCACTTCTTGCTTTCATTAGTTATATGTGATTGTATTTCTAATATTTAGATGATTTCTTTTCTTTCTTTGCATGGATATATATGATTGCATTTATTAGTTCCTATTATATATCATATGTGTTCTTTAGGAAATTTACCAATGTCCTTTGCTTCTACTTTTCTATGTGCCTATGTCCCTTATGAAAACCTTGATTATTTAATTTGTATGTGTATGTGGAATTTGAACATGCTTTGTATATTTGATTTCTAGTTTGAGTGACATGTGGCCGTGTCCCTTGTTTGCTTGGCCCCTTTGCTATTATTGTATGTTTCTTTCTTCTTTCCTTTTGTGCTTATTACTTGATTTCTTCTCTAGTATTTACAATTTGATGATCCACATTATGCATTATCTTAATTTTTTAGATGCCACGATGGACATTATGCTCCATCCCTCCTTGAAAACTAATAACTAATATTTCCATCTTTAATTTAGTATATTGCACATACTATTACATTGTTACATCTACCTAGACATACCCTTATTGATCTGACAATGGCCATTACAAACCATGCTATATCTTGAGATATCTTTTTGATTGTTAGTACTATATCATAAATTTTCATATCATAATACACTTCTAGGGATATTTCTTCTAAGGATAGTCATTAGAGGGTATTCATTCCTACACTCAAAAGAGGGGACAAAAAATTGGGGTTTTGTCGTAGAGATCAGAGCTCCTATCAGTAAAAAAATAGAACACCCAAAATAATATTTAAACTTCAAACCAGGTAAAATAGAATAGATAGATAGTGATAATTATATAATAGTCTTCAAAATCATCATAGGATATGTGAACCAAGTTTCGAATACAATGACAGACAATAGGGTGTCATATTTTGGTGCTCTTATATAAACAACATAAAAACCATATTTTTTAGAAATACAAAAAAAAGTAAGACCAGTTAAAATTTTGTCAACAATAGTTCAATTTAGAATCAGTAATTTCAACACAAATTTTATTAAACAATCTAGATATATGGGGCATCATGCATATGATGATGTCTCTTGCATCTAGTTTCATATTAGTTAGTTGGTATAACTTCTAGATTACAATCCATGTTATAGACACCAGTGATTGGGGGCAAAGTGTGAAACACATTTGCTTTCTCTTCTTTATAGTTTATGGCATTACCTAGGTATTCTCAATATTTGTGTGCCTTATTCCATCTGTAGGTGATTGGCATCATTCCCAAGTGGAATCCACATAAGCCTATCACCCAATTTTAGAGTCACTTTCATATAGGTCTTATCTTTAAATTTTTTGAGGGGCTAAGAGTGGTCTATTTTATAGCACACATTCATCTATCCATGCCACATTCTTAGATTATAGAACATTTATGAGCTTCAAGAACCATCTCATATGACACACATTTCATACTAGTATCAGTTCATAGATTCACTTCATGGGAAAGTATGGAGCCAAAAGAATAGTTAGCCTTTGTATTATTGAGCCACCTACTCAAAGGGATTAGACACACAGTCCATACATTTATTAACACATGCATTATTATATAGCTTCAATTAGTGGGTGACGATGGAGCCAAAAGGTGAGCATTTGCATTCTTCAACCACTCTTGAGGAATTGAGCACTTAGTTTTTTATATTACTTTTGGTAAAACACATATCTAACATCACTCAACCATACACAACTTCACTCCTCATCATAATAGGGTTTTTATTAATTCACATACCTGATTAGGTGTATTCATTCCTCTATCTTTCTTTCTCTTACCTAGCTTTTATATGTTCTTATTTTAGATATAATGTATCTAGTAAGACCTGATCTACTATTTTTTTCTCTTGCAGATTTACACTTCACAATGTTCTCACTCTATGCATACCTAGCATCACATAGCTTCATGAGCTTCATTGTTCATGGTAAGTTGAGGTATGTTTTCTAATGCTTATTTATCCTAATGTTTCAATTTTCTACATCACTAGAATAAAAGGGGGAAAATATAGTCATAAAAAATATCAAAATTCATAGATTAATTGTGGCTTGTGACACCCAACCCATATGTCCCTATTGTATGCTATCATATCCCTTATAGGCACCTTTTTGATTATTCCAAATCATTCATGGACTTTTGAAACTTGATTCTATCTCAGTCAGGCTAAATTTCCTAGGCTAATTCTATCCCCCCAAGTCTCACACTTGGAGGATAGGAGCACCCAACTTGTACTATAGTACTAGACCTTAGGGTGTCATATTTTGGTACTCCTATAAAATTTCATGTTTATCTCCAATGGTCATTTCCTTCTGGTTCCTATCCTTCATCCTATCGGCCTATCACAAATACATTTGACCCATCACCAATATATATATCTATAAAATCTCATTCAAATTTTATTTATAAAGGGTTGGTAAATATTAAAAATCAAACAAGAATATAATAAAAACAATCAAGGAAAAATTTCCAATTCTTTACATATATCCATCCATTATAATTACAAGCATATCTTAATCCTCACACCAGTCCCTATCCACCTTAGGCATGCCTAGTTTAGCATTTTTTCATTTGCATAACACTATTGCACAAAGCACATCAAGTGGGAGAACTGCATATAGATTGATCCCTCCTTGGAGTATTGGCATGTAGGAAACATGCCCGCCTAAGGGGTGTGGATACACATTCAATGTATCTTACACACACTAACACCCCCTTCTTTTTCAAGTTTTATCAAAGCATAATGATGTCTAGGGTTTGAATACTAAATAATCTTTATAATCATTTATATATACTTTTATCAGTCGATATTTCATAGGCATGGTCACATAATGCTGGCAAACAAAAACTAGAAAACTAAGGTTTCGATGAGTAGTTTGGACAATAATAGCAAAAAATATAGCATTGGACCCTAGGGTGTCTTATTTTGGTTCTCCTATCCTTTCACAAAATTAAATCTTGATCCTAATTTTTGACACTATCATAGTCCTACAAGACAAATTTCAGAGCCTATTTTAGTTGTTTCATCCTATTTTTATCTAACTTTTAGTTTCTCTATATTGATTGTTATTTATAGAAAGGTTAAAAAATACAAATAAATTATATAAACTAGTAGTTAAATTATTGAAACATTATTTATTTATTTATTCAACTCAGACCCTTAACTAAATTAGGAATAATACACCAATATTCCCAAAATTGTTATATCAACCTTCTTTATATTAGTTTATGTCATTAAAACCCCTATTTGTATACCTTTGTAACATAATAAATAATATAAACTTATGAAAATATATTGGGTAACAATAAAAAATAGTAACTTACATCCTTAGAATTTCTATATCCAATAAAATATCATGACAATTTTTTTTATTATTAATATCTCAATTGTAATGATGTACGTGCCTGTAGACTATCAACCTAAAATTCCATAAAAACCTACTAATTAAGATTTTATCCTTGTCTTCATGCATTCTTAGATTCATTTAATATTTTTTATAGTTATATATTATTTTTATTTATTCATAAACTAGGTTTCTTATTTTTTTATGTAACAAGAATCTCTCAACAACCTATGACTTTTACAAAAACATACTTAGTATTTCCTTAACCTACATTGGATGTATCTAGCTGGTGTTAGGATAGGTTTAGAATTAATATAATATTATAGATAATTATAACATGTGTATATATGATAAATACCCCTTAGATAATGATCAAAACCTTTAAAGCATTGTGAAAGATTTAAAACTTGTAAGAACAAATTTAAAATATAATTTTTTTAATTTTGACAAAAAACCTAGAAACACTACCAAGTGATATACATATAACAAACAAAAAATATAAAAAACTTATTAATTACTATAAATTACCTCTTAGAATTCATAGTGACCAAAGTAAACATAATTTAACATATTTTTTACAAGCATCTGCATCATACTCCAATGGAACAAAATAATTGTTCACGAGTTCCTACTCATGAGTTCTTCAACATTATTGCCATGCTTGGCTATCTATGCAGGTGTCATCCATGTTTCATTCTCAATTGAATGAATTTTACAATTGATTAGTTATTAAAATTACTCCTTTCCTCTTGTATGTTTCCCCACCTTCTTCTCTATAATGGCTTCAATTTGCTCTAGTTGTACCTTTGGTAACTATTGCTCCAAGTTGATGATCTAATCATATTTGTTTTTAGGTGCCCTCTTTGAGTTTACATTTAATTATAAAGGATATAGGTATTCTACATTAAATGTGGGTGAGATCCCAATTTTTAATAGGAGCTACAACACATATCCATTATTAGATAATTTTCTTAAGACCTTACTAGGCCAATTTTATTCACCTTTAACATATTGTATCCCCTTTAGGGAATGTTTACTTTATGATATGTTTAGGTACTAGATAACTTAGCACAGAATTAATTTTTTTAAATATCATATCATAGCTTATCTTATACATATTTTCAGCCCATTATAGTGGTTATTTGACCTACTCATACAACTCTTATATAGCTATATCAAAATACTCACCTTCTACACTTATTTTATCCTACTTAACCCAATTCCTTATCTCATAAATGACTATTATATGGATTCCATATATAATTTAGAATGTGATATAACCTGTATTTATATCTAGAGAATAATTATATATAAATTATGGTTGAGATTGTTCTTGATCCCATTATTTTGCATTATTACTTAGTAAAATTTTGAGTATGTTTGCAAGACTCATATTGACCACATCAGTTTTAACATTAGTATAAGGATTGTAAGTTGAGTTTAATATTAAAATTTTCCTCATATTCCTCCAAAGTGTCCAAAAAAAAGGGCTAACTATTTTATATCATTGACAGATACAATCCTTTTAGGCAGTCCATGCAATCTTACTACTTTAAATAGCATGTTTGGATTCTTAGTTTCATAACTCATTTTTGTAAAAAATATGAAATTTTCCATTATGAAAAATATCAATTCAATTTTTTTTCCTTTGTCATCCCAAGTACAAAATATATACTCACTGAATCCCATGGCCAACTAGGAATAGGCAATGGCTAGTATGGGTTTTTATTCTAACTTTTCCTCTTAGAATGTTGGCATATTTTGGACCTTTATAAAAAATATATTTACATAATATTTCATCCCTTTAAAATAATAGTGTGTACTCAATTTTAAAAGTGTCTTTATTTTTATTTGTAATGAAAATGCCCTGCCAAGCTACCATTATGTTTTTATTTTAGTAGATTCTCTATCATTGACCCTCTTAGTATGCATAACTAGCTACCCTTAAATAACCATCTCTCTAGTATCATATATTCCATCCATGTAATTATATCTGTTATTACCATATTATCACATGCATGCCTCCTTGAAATTATGATCTTCTCTATACACATATTTTAGTGATTATAATCCTAGGGCATTAACTTGAGACTCTTGTATAATTATGCTTCTTCTACTTAATGTATCTATAAATTTGTTATCATAACCAATTTTATGTTTAATTAAATAAAAAATAAAAAATTCAACCCACTTCATATGCCTTTGAATTAGTTTAGTTTGACTACTAATGAATTGTAAGACATGATTGCATTTATAAAGCACAAAATCCTTGGCCAACAAATAGTGTGTCCATTTATTCATGGTTTAGATAATAGTTTATAATATTGGTTATATGTTGAGTACCTCTTAATTGCCTCATTTATATTTTAGGTAAATTAGGCAATTTGTTTTTCCTCTTGGCTCAAAATAATTCGTATAATATTCCTACGAGCATCACACTCTATTTTCAAAAGTTTACTAAAATTTGGTAAATCTAATATAGGTTGTTTTATGATATTTTTATTTAATAATTAAAAAAATATCTTAGCTAAATTAGTCCATTGAAGTTTCATTTTGTTTCTTATGATATTTTACACTATTGGAGTATGAATGCAACTAAAAGAACATATAAAATTTCTATAAAAGCTAGCCAAGCCATGAAAACTTGTTAATTGAAATACACTCAAAGAAGGACATTATATTATGGATTTGACATTCTTTTTATCCATCTTCAAACCATATTTAAAAAGGACAAGTCATAAATAGATGAACTCTATCTTTATGGAGGAACACTTATTGAGATTGATTAACAACTTCTATTCTTGTAGATTATTTAACACCATTATAATATGTTTAATATGTTATTCCTTTGACTAACTATAAATTAGAATATCATCTAGGTAAAAAATTACAAATTTATATGTGAAAGCCTTGAATACCCCATTTATCATCTTTGTGAAAGTTCTTTGAGTGTTATTCAAGCCAAATGGCACTAAAATCCATTCATATAGTCCATAATTGGTGTTAAGAGATGTATTCCATTTGTATCCCTCTGTATTCCTAATCTAATGATTGACACTTTTCAAGTCTATAATTGATAAATACCTTGCACCACTTAAACAATCCATTACATAATCAATTCTAGGAAAAGGGAATCTATACCTGATTATAATCTTATTTATAACTCTTACAACACTACAGATTATCCATCCTTCATCCTTATTAGACATTATAACTATTGAAACAACATAAGAACTTAATATTTCTTGAGTTATGGCTTTGTCTAAAAAATCATGCACATGTTTCTTTATCTCATCATTATGTTTTTATGTCATCCTATAAGTTTCTTTGTTTGGTATATTGGCTCTTGTTATGAGATCTATATGGTGCCTAATATTTCTCATTAGAGGAAGTTCATTAGTAAAATCATACAACTATGTCATCAAAATAATTAAGCAAATTAGGTTTCTCTAAAGGTAGATAAATATTTTTTATGGATATAAAAAATTTTCTAGGCCTTCCAACTAATGTATAACTTATGTTTCATTTCTAATTTTATTTAATAATTATTTACCACTTCTTAACAAAACCTTAGGATTTTATTCTACTATTTCATTCTCCTCTTTCAATGGTATGAGTGTGTTCTTCTTTCCACGTTTCTCAAAATTTTAAGTATTGTTTCTCCCATAATTTATGGATTTCCTATCAAATTTACAAGGTCTTCCCAAAAGAACATTGTAGACATTTATCGGCATGAAATAATGTAACACCTCATCCATTTATCTACCTACTTGAAATTCAACTTTGTAGTGCTCATTTATCGATACTTTGTGTCTTTTTTTACAGCCATGAAAACTATAAGGAGTGGGGTTGGTGTGACAAATTTTTAAATCCTAAATTTTCAACCATTTTTAAAGATGCTAGATTATTGGTACTTCAAATATATAAAATTAGTTTGAACCACATACCTTTATACTTTAAAGTGGTTATAAATAATGTCTTCTTTTGTGCAAGCTATTTTATCTCTTTGTTTATCTTGGGAAATTCCCTCCTCATAAGTAAAGCCCCTCCAAATTTAGGCACATCATTGTGATAAAGTGATATTACACTCTCCTCACAATCTTGAATAATTTTAGTATTCCATTGAATTATTTAAGTATTCTCTAGGTAGTCATAATATTTATGCCTATACTTTTTATATTTCAAACATATACCTAAAAATCCTCTTTCTCTGCATCTTGTGAATGGTCTCCTAGCTCTGAATAAGTAACCAACTCTTATGGTGTGGAATTAAATTTGTGAATTGTTAGATTATTAATTATAGATTTGTATTTGACTCCTTTCACCATGTTATCTTCTAACTCTAAATGTTTTTCCTTTTCCCTTGAAAGTTGACTTTGCTTCTTTGACAATTTCTCCTTTACTTTAAGGTTAAATTGGCATGAATTTTCTAATAAACTTGGTTATATAAAACTAATTTCATCATGGATGTTAAAATTAAATCCATTAATTTATCTATCCACCTTTTCCATGTATTCCTCTATGTGACTTTCTCTTATTTTTAATCTCCAAAACTCCTTTATGTAGACTTCTACTATCATGTCTTTTTTATTTAGCTTTTGAAGTCGCTTGAATAGATTGGCCTTGTAATGTTTCGATAGGAATTTGAATTTTAGTTTGGATACCATTATATCTAAATTATTGATCTTTGATTTAAATTTATTCTCCTCTCATCCTAAACTCCATCCCACTAGAGGGATGCATGACCTTTGAATCTTATACCAGAAAATTTCACTTTTGTTCATCCTCTATTTCTTTATATTCAAAATAATTGTCCATAGAATTTATTGAGTAAACTAAATCCTCTAAATTTAATCTAAATTCATATATAATTACTTATTTATTTTTTTTGGAGATAACTCACATGACTTCTCTGATAAATCTCTCTTTTACCCTTTCTTCTAATTATTTTTCTTCTGCCTCTTCTTCGTGGGGCCTTCCTCTTCTCTATAACTGACATCCCCTATATCCATTCATATTATATAAACAATATCCATGACTTGAAAATGATATTGAATGTTTATACTTTATTCTAGTAACATTAATTTAGTATGTTGTCTCTTTTGACCTACTTTTCCTCTTACTCTAGCTACCATATCCACAAGCTTCCATTTCATAGTTTGTTTTTATTTCCTTTACTAATATATTTTCAACATTAGAAATTATTATACTATGTTATGATAAAAATATGGTTTAGTGGGGTCCTTACGATCCTATATCCTTCAATATACTGACATGGTTTATATACCTAAATCCTTTCCATTAAATTTGTTCTTTCCCCCACTATAATAGAATAATTTAGTAATTTTATGGGACTATAATTGCAATTCAAACTTTGGGAATCATTAAAAAGGTCTTCAATCAGTCAAGCTATGTTATTCAACCTAAAAATTGTAATATATATCTATCTAGCCATATTTAAGATATGAAACAACTTTTATCACTTATAAATCATCCAGATGATATTATATGTCAAATTTTAAAGGATTTTAAATGTTCATTTGAATTATACTTAATAATGTTTAGCTTAAACCGTGACCTAGCTTTTTTATAATTGTAAATAAATTGATAGCATAAAATGGATAAATATCAATTTATAATGGTTGTCAAAGGTTAATTTTAACTATATTAAGATGTATATATACTCCCCTTACTAATAATATTCCACATTTGACTTAATAATCCCAAATGTTTTTGTAAAACCTTCTTTCTATAAGACTATGTCACTAAAACCCCTATTTACAGATTCTACAACTCAAGAAATATCGTAAACTTATGAAACAAGATTGGTGAATAATAAAAAAGAATCAGTTACATCATTAGAATCCTTAAATTTAATAAAGTATCTTGATAAAATATTTTTATATTTATATATATTTTGGAATGATATAAAACCTATAGAATATCATCTTTAAATTCCCTAGAAAACTTACTAATTGAGATTTTATCATTGTCTTAATGCATTATTATCCTCATTTATTCATGGTTAGAGGTATATGTTATTATTATTGATTCCTAAAAATGTTTTCTTCTAGTTTTGTGTCACAAGAATCTCTCAACAACCTATGACTTGTCCTATAACATACTTAATTATGCCTTCACCTACACTAGATGCATCTAAATTGGTTTTATGATAGGTTTAGTCTAATAATAATATTGATAGAAGCTTAGAACATGTGGATAAACCCTAATAAAAATTACATAAGGATCAAAGCCTTTACAACATGCCCAAAACCTTCAAACTCTCAACAACAAATTCAAAAATTTGAATTTCAAGTTCTGGCTCAAAACATAGAAATATCACCAAATGATCTAGAAATAAAAAATGAAACTCAATGAATGATTTATAATTTATTTATTTTCTATTTCTCCTCCATTTTTTCTTAATACGGCCTCCACACAACTTATTGATTCTTTTCTAATTTTCGTTAACCTCAAGCATGGTGAATTAGCTAGAATAGAGAGTGTGTCATAGTGGATGAGGCATTTCTCATTTGAAAAGGTCAAAGAAGGTGTTAAGACCCATAGACATGCATTGAAATTTTATTTTGTATTGTGTCCTATGTCCTAATAGGTGTAACATTCCATAGAGGCATTTTTTTTATTTGAAGATGTTTTACTTCTATGTTTTTTCATCTGACAAAATGTGAAGACTACATGGCATTTTGGAGTATTGAAATTTTTTTCCTTTTCTAATTGCATGGCCTATCATTAGAGACTATGTGGCATTTTGTATGTTGGATTTTTGTTGATTGTGTGGACCTACTCTACTCAACTATGGATTATGTTTAGTGCTAGACTGAATTTTTTTTTTCTGACTGTGTATTCGGATAGGTCTACCTGATGACTTGGAAAGAAATAAATTCTCCTTTTTGTTATAAAAAATGGCATGGTATAGGGCATAAAATTTATCTTAAATAAAGTGTTATTCAATCATATTTTCATGTGGAGCTTGACGTGGAGGTCTTTTTAAGAGATCTTCATTTCTAGTTTTTTTATTCCAATATTGGAGTAAGTCTACCACACAAGCCAAAATTTGGAGGAGAGGTAAAACATATTTTTATGCTTTTACATTTAACAATTAAAATTTCATTTTTAAATGCTTTTTTTAAATTGTTAAAATTTAAATTTGAAAACATTTAAATTTGAGCAATATTTTTTTCTTTGAGGCATCCTACTCTAAGAAAATTTGGGAAAATAACAACTAAATTTTGAAATTTAAGGAGAAATAATGAGAGCTACTCTTTTTACCCATTCATGTATGTAGAAAAACATAAAATCAAAAATCAATAAAAACTGAGTATATTGATGTATGAGACTTTCTTTTTACACTGGTGTTGCTTGCAAAGATAATCCTTTTTAGTACCTTTGCATAAACAGAAAAGGGAAGCATTTTAGAGTGATAAAGAACCAATTAGGGTTAAATAAAAACTCAAAACCTCTAAAAATTCAAATAAAAACTCAATACCATGCATTTCATCAAATCCATTGTTGGAACTACCTTGACCCACAAAGATAATTGGCTAGGATAGTCTTGTCAAGTGGAGAACATGTTTATCTTCAATGATCTATGGTTCAATATTTGTGATAGGATAACACAACTAGCTAAGCCAATAGGGAATGCAAAAGACGTATAGGCATGGAGGCAAAAAAACTAAAAGGCTTTGGCCTTGATGAGGGCATTAGTGGATGAAGATGTGTTTCATCATATATAGGGGTGCAATACACGATGGGAAGTATATCAAAAACTAAATGACCTATATGACTCCCATTCAATGTTGGAATTCATTTAGTTATAATTGAAATTATTCAACTTGGAGTTAAAATATGGTGATGTGATGAGATTGGATTTAGAGATATGTGCTATCAAACATGACGTTAAAGCAATATATGTCAAAGCTTATATATACATGACTCGATTAATAAACTAACTTCTTCCCAACTATTCAACCTATTTAGATTCTATACAAGTAAGCAATCAGTTGAAGACACTTACATTACACTAGTTGGTTGAAAAGATAGCTGAAAGAGAAAAGGCATTTGGAACAAAAACATAAACCACAATAGGTGAAAGTGTGCGCTATGTCAAAACAAACTCCTGTAAAATATCAAACAAGGCCACATATTCTAAAAATGAAGGATAAAAAAATACAAGATCAAGTATGAGGGAAACAATGGTAAAAATGAAAATTAAGGTAGTCAAAATAAAAAATAGAATGATAAATAAACCCTCTATTTTTAATGGTCTGAAAAAAGGGTAGCCATGAGACACACGAATTTAGGACTCCATGTGATAAAATTGAAGCATATAGTAAAAGGAAAGAGAGACATTCAAATAAATAGTCAAGAGAGTCAAACAAAGCCCAATTCACTAGTGAATGTGTGTTTTCTAGTATAAATGATGAAGTAAATAACGTCTCAACTAGTTCCTCATGGTTTAAATCTTGGGTTATTGATACTAACACCACTCAACATATGAATTTTAAAAAATACTTCTATGGGGAGTAAATTGAAAAAAAAATTGCCTCTGTATACCTCATAGATAGATCAAGTTTGCAACCACAAGGATGAAGTACAATTTAACTTAAGTGTCTAAGACTTCAATACTACAAACTTGAGAATGTTCTCTACCTTCCTCAACAAAAATGAATTTTTTTTCCCTAGTTCTCATAAGGTAACAAGACCATTCTATTCTGTTAGATAAGGTTGATGTCATAATTAGGATAAAAAAGGACAATGCAGTTACCTTGACTAGATATGAGGAAGGGAAACTATTAAAGTTGAAGGGCAAGCCACCAAATTCAAGGAAGTAATCTCATCTTTTGGAAAATTGAATGTCTCCAAACATGTTGTGGAATACTCAATTTAGGAAAACTCACTATAAATACATTCATGTAATACAAAATAATGGTGTCTTTGGCATGCCTACATTGCTTTCAAAATTAGATGAGAAGTGTCAAGTCAGCATCTTGAATAAACATGCAAGAGAACAATCTTCGATGTCACATTGGAAAGAAGATAGAAAATTACATCTTATTCATTGAGACTTGTGTTCTCTTCCAATCCTCTCCGCTGGTGGTCACAAGTATTTCATGTTATTTATTGATCACTACAATAGTATGGCATGGATATAATTATAAAAAATAAATTAGAATCTTTTGATACTTTCAAGAAGTTTTGAATAATGATTGAAAATGAAACAAAACCCCATATTGAGACACTTAGGAAAAATAATGTTTGTGAATTCACATCAAACAAGTTTAAATCCCATCTTGAGAAAAATAGGATCAAACACCATCTCATAGTTCCTCACACTCAATAATAAAATGGAGTAGTTAAAAGAATGAATAAAACTATGATGAATATGGTTTATGTAATATTGTATTTGAAAGGGGTAAATCTACACTTTTGGGCTAAAATAGATAAACAATAGTATAGATTCACAGAAGATCACCATAAACAACTCTTGAATCAAAGACTCTGTATGAGATATTCTGTGGTCACCTCCCTTGAGTGCAATATCTTTAGATTTTTTGATCCACTTGTTATGCATTGATTCCAAAGGAGAAGAGAAACAAATTAAACCATATGAGTCAAAAATACATTCATTTAGGATATTTTGATTCCTCTAAGGCATTCAAGCTATATGATGAGAAAGAAAATGAGTTTATTATCATAAGAGATGTTGTATTTTATGAAACTACAAATGACAAATAACATATTGATCAGTAGTTGAGTTGACTAAAAAAATGCAAATTTTGATGTCTACAAGGAGATTGATTTTAATGTTTCAAACAATGAGTGGGGGACATAAAGTTGAGAATCTATTGATTTTCTATTTTTTCCTGTACATGAGCATGAATCTATTGATTTTCCTGAATGAGAGTGAAACATAATTAGATATTGAATAGGGGCCAATAGAACAAATGATAGATAGTGAAATATATTTAGAGGATGAACTTGAAGCACTTGTAGTATAGAAAAAGATGCCTAAGTAGGCCGCTCACAAATTGAAATATGTGAGGTTTGATGAAGTTGGGAAAATAGGCACTCAAAGTGCACATGCAACCTCATTTCAACTAGATAATTCTATTGATGAAATCTAGGACATGATTAGAAGACTCATATTCGATGATTCTCAAGAGGAACTCAACGTTGTGTTTGATTCAAAACTAATAGATTTTAAACAAGCTAAGAAGCTAAACACTTGGAAAAAGAAATGAAAGATGAGTATTATTTATTGGTGAGAAATGGGACTTAGAATTTGGTTGATCCACCCTATGGTTACAAATTGATTGGTTGTAAGTGGGTCTATCACAACAAATACAAGGTAGATGGCTCACTTGACAAGCACAAATCAAGGCTTGTCACAAAGTGGTATGCTCAAAATGAAGGAATTGACTATAATGAAACCTTTACATCTATAGCATAATGGACTACCATTCAGACCATGTTGGCTCTGATAGCTCAAAATGGGAGAAGTTTTGAAATAGAGGGACAAGAGTATAAGGTGTTAAAACTAGAAAAATCATTATATGGTTTGAAATCAGCCCCTAGAGCATGGTTTTGAAAAACTAGCTGAGCACCTCATGAACATGAACTTCAAACATTTTGAGTTTGAGGATGAAATTCTTTGCATCAAGATATTTGATAAAACAATTGTATTTATGGTGGTGTATGTTGATTATTAGGTCATCATAGGTAATAATAAACAATACACTACAAAATTCAAATCATAGTTGATGAAAGAAATAACTGATTTGGGTTATCTTCATTACTATTTGGGTATTGAATTAACTCAAAAACCAAAGTATTTATTCATCACTCAGTAGAAGTATGTTGGTCACTATCTAAACAAGTTTAGAATGGAAGATTATAAGCCTCTTAGTATACCCATGGAAAAAAACCTAAAATTAACATCTGAAGATTCAACAAATTTGGTTGATGCTACTAAATATAGATAACTCATTGGAAGTCTAATTTATGTGACTACCATTTGAACAAATATATCATATTCATTTGGTTTCCTCTCAAGATTCATGGCACAACCCTGGGATAGTCATTGGGTAGCAACAAAAAGGTTCCTCAGATATCTCAAAGGCACACATCATTTTGGGATCAAATACTCCAAGGTAAGAGACTTCGAACTAGTTGGGTATTCAGATTCTTACTATGTTGGTGATCATAAAGATGAAAGCCCAACTTAGGTTTTTTTAATGAATTTGATAAAAACCATTATTATTTATAAATCTAATAATCAATTAGTGCCAGTAATTTCTTCAACAGAAGTAGAATATACAGCTGCTTCAGAGACATCTAGAGAGATCTTGTGGCTTAGAAGGGTACTTTTAGATTTTTAGGATAAAAAAGCTTCATCAACACCACTCATGGTTGAGAACACTTATACAATCAACATTACAAATAATCTAGTATTTCATGACCAAACCAAGCACATAAAAAGCAAATTTCATTTGATTAGCCATTATGTGAAAGACGGTAGTGTCAAGTTGCAACATTCCCTGATAGCAGAGAAATGAAAAAACATCTTGACAAAGGTGCTTGGATGATAATTTTTTTAAAAATTTAAAGGAATTCTTGGTCTGATAAAAAACCTTATGTGTTAAAGGTGGATGTAATATTAGTTACATAATATTTCCTAATTCTTAGGTGTAGCTATTCATTTTTTTGTCTTTTTGTGTGAAGCTCAAGAGTCCTGTATGAATACGAATGGACTTATTGGTAGGTGAATTCATAAGTAATAATTTTGGATTTATAATGTATGATTTTCATCCTTTCTATTTAATCATGAAATAGAAATTTTTATTGCCATTCCATCCAGCCTGCCATTTTAAACAATCAAAAAATATTGAAGTCAATTGGAAGTAACATGTATCAAGGCAGAATAAAGACAATGACGTTATAACATAAATTTTTTATAATTGGAAGGACTAAAACACAAAAACAACACTTGGTTTTTAAAATTAAAATTAAAAATTATTGATAAGAATAAATCGTAGGAATATAAGTAGGGTAACTCGTAGGAGTTGAATTATTTTTAACTGGAAAACAAAGATGTAGAGACGTATCTTTTAGAGGTGATAAATTTTGACTCGTAAATATGATTGAGATCTCCTTCATGGTAAAATTAAGATAAATGAATTTGAATGCATCCATGATGTACTTCAGCCATTAGGGCTAATTCTAAGATGTTTGGAGAGATATACAAGATTATCTAGGGATCTAGAATTACATTCTAGTATTTTTAATCATACTAAAAATAATGGAAATTAGATAACTTTGTAACTAGATGTGAGCTTGAGTTAAAACCCATTCAACATGTTGAATTTAATATTTAGAATATATATCTGAAATTTCATGCCCATTCAAACTTTCCTGTGAATGTTATTATGAAAATCAAGTTGTTCTTTATAATAGGGATAATTAACTATTTTTTTTCCTTCTTTTCTTTTCTTGTCAATTCCAATTTTGAATTGATGTTTATATAACTAATTTAACATAAATATTTTATTAATTCAAGGTGAATCCATAAAAATGACGGTTTCATGAAATTATAAGTTTCACATCTATTGATATATTTTTGTTTTAGTAATCTTTAGTCACATCATTCTCAATGTTTTCCTCTTACATAAAATTTTAACCCAAAAAAAATGCATGCAACTCTTCTAATATGTTCAAAAATCCGTAGAGATTATAAACACATATCTCTCTTCAATAAATCACAACCTATATATACAAAGCTTCATCAATATTTCTTCTACACATCACCACTTCTACAAAACATGGCAGTTGACATACCAAAGATGTTATACAAATATCTAACATAAAGATTAACTCTTAATAATTTAGCCTATCTTCAAAATGGCATGGATCTTAATATACTTATATAATTATAGGGATGATGAACAAGAGAGTTAAAATGCAAAGGATGCTAAAAAATTTTCCCTCCACTACTTGGAGGGACTATTCATCATTAGGGAAAGTGAACTCCACCATGTTCTTCACTTTAGATTGCACCTACCCAATATGTGCCACTCAAATTTTTCTTCCACTCAACATGTGGATCTAAAATTTAGTGTATATCATTTTTCAAAGGTCAATCTCACCTATGTATGCATTCCAAAGTTAGGGGATCTCATTTGGACAGAGTTCAAACTCACTATCATTAGATCCCACATGTAATTACACCTTAATTCCATAATGGTAGTCAAAATTAAATCCTCACATGTTCCTGTGAGGAATATGGATCCACATGCCACCTAATCAATATGAATAATGTTTGTGACACCTTAGTATTTTGATACCTCATTAGTGAATAGTGTCGTGACACCTCATGACTATGAATAGTGACCTTTATCTCCAAATCCTTTCCTTCAAATTGAAACTAAATCAAATCTTATGAGTTGTTTTGATGGTTCTCCAAACATTCTAGGCTTACACGAACACAAACACATGAACACACCACACTATTCTTAGTTGATGCAAGATTACACAAAGCCTTGGATACTCTTTCACTAGACACTCGCCATTCTATAATGCTCACATGAATGTGGTAAATGGTAGAACCACTATTTTATTGATCCAAAATGATGACTATGGCATCCCCTTTTAACACACCAAGTAGCTCCCCTTCCTTCTCTATTTCTAGCTCATACTTATTGGTTTTCGTCCTCCTTTTTCTCCTTATGGGATTAGACCCACCATGAACTCTATCCTTTATGGGATTTCACCCACCATTAACCATTCTTCTCCACCAAGATACTCTTTCATGCATCTCACTCTCCCATATGGGCTCAAAGACACAATGATTTATTCTCCTCTACCTAAATCCCACATAGATCTATTCACAACTTGTCAAACAATTTTTTGGATAAATAAAAACATCACACACCATATTTTTTAGCTTCTCCCTTATGGTTTGATCACACCAAATTGACAAGTGCACATGATTTGACAAGTTGTGAATATGGTGTGTGAAGTTGCTAAAATTTGCTCATGTGCACTTCCAGGCATGATTCAAAAAAAAAATAGGCCAACCTTCTAGAGGCCATAACTTTTGACCCATATATTTGTTTTAGCTCTTCCACATCCTAAAATGACCATCTAAATTTTTTTTTGCTATCCTAAGATGCCATATCTTCTTAGGTTTCTTGTAGATAATTTTTGAATACCATATATGATCATCTTAGGGTCCAAAATTACCATTTAAAGGTTTTTTGGGGAATTTTTTATTTTTAAAAATTATATATGGTCCTGACCAAACATCAACTTGAGTTGAATTTCATATCGTAGGATAATTTTAGTGTTTATTTTATTTTGAAATATTTGTATATTTTCATGCCATTGCATTAAAAACTTACTAAAAATAACAACTACTAAAATATATATTTTTTTAGATTTTAGTTTTTTTTTTTTTAAATTTTTGTATTTCAACTCTAATTCCAAGTTGATGCTTATTTAAGCATGGTTTAGGTTGTAACTATTTCAAATCATTCAATATGAATTAATAAAAGTTATTGTTTTTAGAATATTTGCCTATTGATATTTTATTGTTTTCACATTTTTTCGGGTTCATTATTGTACACCATCCACATCCAAATTTTCTTCCAAATAAACTTATTACTTTTCTTATCTGTAACCTTCCTCCATGTGAAAATTTATATGGATTAAAAATTCATCCACCTTCAACTTAAGCACATGTGTTTTTCATTGGCTGTCTTCAACTCAACTACCACTCAACTTAAAACTGGCAACCTCATGGTCATCATGAACAAAAAAATAGATTTTACCAACTCAAGGGTTTCTTCATCCTCCTGAACATCATCACACAATAGGTATCCATCATCTTATTCAACAACAATTATGATTTATTCATTTATGGGTTGCCCACAACTCATTTCCATAATATCATTTGAAAATCAAAAATATGCTTCACACATAAGAAAAAACCTCCTTTTTATTACAATCAAACACAACCTGCTCATTAGTGCACCTATACAACCTCACACTACTTATAAAATTAGAATTTGGTTACTCACATGATATGTCTCATTTCATATTGCCTTTCATGGTAACCTTTTTCTTGTCTTCTCTCTCAAGCCTCATCACATGGAGCTTGTTCGTCCAATCTACTTGTATTCTTAGGTGCACAAATTTGCCTATCAACTTGGATACCATAGGCTCCCACTAACATACCTTCTTAGGTTACCTCTCCTCCATCTCCTCATTTGGAGATCCTTCCAATATAAGTTACAACTCCACTCAACCTCTTGGTTGTAACCTTTACCCTCATGGGGTCTTTAATATTCTCTTCTTCAAATGAAGTCTGTAACTCCACTATCTATTTCATGAACTCACTTGGGGTCTATTTAACACATAACAAAAGTATAGTGTTGGTGGTCTTCTCTCTCTCCTTCACATTTTTTGGTCTCTTCTCCTTCATGGCTACTTTTCTTCTCATGAAATCCACATTTATGATGCAAGGGAATCATTTTACTATAATTTTTTTTTTTAATTTCCTATCAGCTAATGCCATGTAAAGGGGTTTAAGGAGTTATATTTTAAAATTTGTATTTTTCATTTTATTTTGGGATAGCCAGCCACCTAATCATAACATAATGAAAGTAATAAAAAATGGGCAAAGTGAGTAGGAGGTTTTGAACTCAAAAAGTGGTAGGTGGAAGAATTATGAAGGGTTTTGAATGTTTTAGCATCTTTAGGTAGGATTTTTTTTTGGGCGGGGGGGGGGGGTGTAAGTTCCAATTTTTTTGTAGTTGTTGAAGATAAGGGAAGAATAATATAATAGAATAGGGGAAATAAGGAAGGCCCAAAATAGGACAAAGTAGATCAAGAAGGAAGGTTCAGAACAAAAACAAGCAACCAAGGATAAGAGAGATAGTGGAAGTAGAAAAGACTAGCTAAGGTATAAGACATAGAGGATAGTAGTATACACATAGCAGACAAGGAGGAAGGAAGTGGAACAATATAGGAAGCTCTATTCTACAAATATTTTTTCAACTATATGTAAGAGAGTGTAAACCACTATATTTTGAATATAATATAATACTATTGTTTTAATAACTATTATCTTTTTCTTTGTGTTTGGGATTGTTAAATGTGTGAAATTTATTTTGATGAAAGTTGGAGTTTTGGATTAGAATGTTTAACATCCTTTAGGTTGCAAAAAATTATGGGCAGTCTCCTATAGTGATTGTTTTAAGTACCCATAATAACCTAGAACAAATGTTGTAAGTACTTGTGGCATCCTATATCCATTAATGTAGGTACAAATATCAACATAGAACTATTGTTGTACATACCCATAATAACCTTCAACCATTGTTGTATGTACTCGTAATAATAATATATTTTTGGTAGCAACTTAGTGTGTATCTCCACATTTATTATTTTTACCTCTTAAGCTAATTATTGGACCTACAACACATTTGTAAACCTCTATTAAGGTTGTGTGAGGTTGATCACAATAACATAACCCATCCTTCTCCACTAGTTTGCTCATTTTAGTTAGTTTTTTGGTTCCTTTATTGGGGCGAGTGCCATCAGCATGGCATCAAAGCATATCTATAGCTTTGGGAAGAAGGATAGTGAGTTGAGATTGGGTTTGGAATAATCCCTATGAGTGGAACTATGGGTGTGTCCCTACAGTAAGGGATATTCTAGATAAAAAAATTTAGTAAGAAGGAAAAGGAAAAGAAGGTGAGTTAGATTAGTAGGATCCCACCAAGAAGAAGGATGTTACAGGTTGTAGTTCTAGAAATAACTGAAAGAATAGGTGAGGTGTTGAAAACCCTAAGAGGAATGCAAGAAAAAAAAATGTAGTAGAAGGTGGAATGAGAAGAGGTAGAGCACATAAATAATGTGATAGTGAATATGATGAAGGAGCATCAAAAATGGCTAGACAAGAAGGTGAATATGCAGATAGAGATATAGATGTAGGTGAAAGAAGGATTATAAGAGTTATTTCTAACATTGGAGAAGGAACAAGGGTATAATTACCAATTTTCTCAACAAGTTTAGAACAAGATGAATTAATTTATTAGATAACAAAGATAGATTAATAATTTGAATATGAAGAATTAGAGGACCCGAAAAGAGTGAAGATTGATCAAATAAGGTTGAAAGGTCATGCAACACTCTAGTGGAAAGAGGTGCAGGCTGAGAGAAGAAGAAAATGATAAAGATAAATTACTCAGTGGGATTAAATGATGAGCAAGATGAAGGCCAAATTCATACCTAGTCATTACCACCTTGAACTTATCAAGAAATTGAAAAATTTATAAAAAAGGGAGTTATGTGTGGAGACCTGTATAGAGGAGTTTTATAATATTTCCATCAGATCTGGTCATAATGAGTTGGACCAATAAAAAATCACAAGGTATGTTAATGGATTGAGATAGAACATTCAAGATGAACTAAGTATGATAAGGTTATGAAATGTGGAAGAAGCATATCGGTACACTCTAAAGGTTGAAGATAAATTGAAAAGGAATGAAGGAATAAACAAAGGTAGAGGTGGATTTAACAAAGGTAAATTGCAACAACAAAAAAACTATAGCCATGGTAAGGACACCAACCCATCAAAAAGTTGAAAGGAGAAAGATGAAACAAGGTCAACACCATACCCCATGAGAGGTAGAGGTGGATATGGAAGAGGCCAAGGTAGAGGTTTCTAAGGTAGATGTTTTAACTGTGAACAATTAGGCCATAGATTTTATGAATGCCCACAACATAGATCAGAAGGATCAAAGAGAATAGGGGCAACAAGTGCACATGTAGCAAAGTGGGATAGTGAATCTACATGGTTTGTTATTCAACCAAATGAACTTGATAAAGCAGAATCACTTATGATGAAGAGGAAATTATTAAAGGCAACCAAGAAAGCAGATGAACCTATTCAAAAGAAAATTTTATTTAGAACAATATGTAAATCAGGTGGGAAATGCTACAAAGCCCTAATAGATAGTGGCAACATTGATAAATTAGTTTCAATTCAAATGGTGGATAAGTTAGGTTTAAAAAGGACATCTCGCCCTATCCCTTACAAGGTGTGATAGTTATAAAAAGGGTACCAAGTATTGGCTGATCAACAATGCCTTGGGAATTTGTGAATAAACATATATGAAGATGAGGTGTGATGTGATATCATGCCCATGACTATATGGCACTTACTCTTGGGGATGCCATGGTAGTTTGATAGGAAGATAATTCATAATGTAAGATCAAATAGTTACACATTAGATAAAAATGGAAGAAAACACACCCTCACACCATTGGCAACCAAAGAAGAAGAAGTGGAAGGTGGTCCAGTAACGCTGCTAGTGGCAGAGAAATGATTTTTGAAAGAGATTAAAAGGAAAGAATTATATTTTTAAATATCTCTCAAAGATCTACCAGTAGATATAGCAAAGGATAGTAGTGACATGCCTTTAAAATTAAAGGAACTATGTGATGAATTTGATGAAGTTATATCTAAGGATTTATCAAAAGGACTACCACCTATGAGGAGCATCAACCATCATATTGATTTGATTCTAGGGGAAATTTTACCCAACAAGGTGGCATATAGGATAACAATAGTAGAAAATGAAGAAGTGAACAAATAAGTGTAACAACTATTGGAAAGAGTATTTGATTAGAGAAAGCCTTAACCCATGTGCAGTACTAGCTATATTAGCACCAAAGAAGGATGGTGAATGGATTGTGTGCATGGACTCAAGGGCCATCAATAAAATAACAATAAGGTATCATTTTCCTTTATGAAGAGTGGATGATCTCAAGGGATGTTTGGGAAAGGCTAGATATTTTACAAAGATTGATTTAAAGAGTGAATATTAGCAAATTAGGATAAGAGAGGGTGATGAGTGGAAGACTACTTCTAAGACTAAAGAGAGGATGTATGAATGGTTAGTTATGCCCTTAGGGTTAATAAATTCACCTAGTACATTTATGATGTTAATGAATGAAGTTTTGAAACCATTTTTGGGGAAGTTTATGATTTTTTATCTCGATGATATTATGATCTTTAGCAGTAGTAAACAATATCATTTATTGGATATAAGACAAGTGTTACAAAGGCTCAAGGAATAAAGGTTATTGGTGAATTTAAAAATGTTTATTTTTACTAAAGATAAATTGGTTTATTTAGGATATGTTATCTCTCAACAAGCACTGTAAATGGATACAAAAAGGATAGATGCTATCATTGAATACCCAACATCTAGAAGTGTACATGTTGTTAGAATTTTCCATGGTTTAGCAAGTTTCTATCATAGATTTATTCAAAATTTTAGTGTCATATGTGTACCCATAACTGGAAGTATCAGGGGAGATAAGAAATAGTTTAAGTGGAGAATAGCAACAAATAAATGTTTTGAGATTTTGAAGAAGAAAGTCACAAAATAGCCAGTATTAACATTGCCTAATTTTACAAAAGTGTTTTAAATGGATTATGATGCAAGTTGGATAGCCATGGGAGTAGTTTTAAGACAAGAGGGAAAACTTATTTCATAATTTAGTGAGAATATTAATGATGCCAAGAAGAGGTATTTTCTTTATGATCAAGAATTTTATGCCATTGTGCAATATTTAAAGAAGTGGTGTCATTATTTGCTTCTAAAAGGGTTTATTCTCTACACAGATCATCATGCTCTACAATTTATTAATAGTCAAACCAAGTTGAACCAAATACATATGAATTGGGTTGATTTCCTACAAGGATATGCTTTTATTCTCAAGCATAGAAGTGGGACTTCAAACAACGTAGCAGATGCATTGAATAGAAGAACAACATTCTTGATTGAAATGAGAGCTACATGAGTTGGATTTGATGCTCTAAAAGAGCTATATAAGGATGATTTGGACTTTAAGGATGCATGGCTAGCATGTATGGATCCTACTAGTGTGGATAGGATGCCTTGGATGGATTATTTTATACGTGATGGATTGTTGCTCAAAGGACAACAACTTTGCATACCACAAGGATCAATGAGGAATAATTTAGTAAGAGAAAAATATTGTGGTGGTTTAGCTAGATATTTTAGAGCTGATAAAACAATGACACAGCTTAGTGAAAGATATTTTAGGTCAAATATGAGGGTAAAAATCATAAAATTTATGCAAGGATGTCAAATTTGTCAATATGCCAAAGGAAGGAGTCAAAATACAAGCTTATATTAGTCGTTATGCATCTCAGAGAAGCTGTGGGAAGATATGAGCATGGCTTTTGTGCTTGGAATTTGAAGAACACAATGAGGTAAAGATTTTAATTTTTTGGTTATTGATAAAATTTCTAAAATGGCTCTCTTTATAGCCTATAATAAGACAGATGATTAAACACATGTAGCAAATTTGTTTTTTACTGAGGTTATTAGATTACATGGTTTATCAAGAAGTATAGTTTTAGATCATGATACCAAGTTTGTAAGACATTTTTGGAGGACACTTTGGAAGAAATTAGGGATCGATTTAATGTTTATTTCTACATATCATCCTCAAATGGATAGAAAGACTCAAGTTGTTAACCGTAGCTTGGGAAATTTGATAAGATGTTTAGTTAGAGACAAGTCAAATCAATGAGATTTAGTATTGCCTCAAGTTAATTTTGCATATAAAAATGCAGGTAATAAAATAAAAGGCAAGACCATATTTTATATTGTTTATGGGCATATTGCTAGAGGTATTTCATAATTAAGGGATCTTGCAAATACTAAGGGATATAAGATAAGTACTGAAGGAGAAGAGGTTACCAAATGTATGAAAGATTTGAATCAACAAGTGAGAGAAAAAATAAGTTGGAGCAACCAAAAATATAAAGAGAATGTTGATTTGAAAATGAGGGAAAATAATTTTGAAGTGGGAGTTATGGTATTGGCACATCTATGAAAGAAACTATTTCCTAGCAATGCCTACAACAAACTCAACTGGAAGAGGATTTGACCATGTAAGGTCATCTAGAAGTTTCCACCGAATGGCTATGAGTTGGAGCTACCTTAAGGTTTAAAAATCTCTCCAATTTTTAATGTTTCTAATTTATATACCTATCATGAAGGATAGGCATCATAGATGCAAGAAGAAGAGAAGACATTACCATTAGAATGGAAAAAGTAGCTACCTAAGAAAGCACAAGAGGAGATTGAATATATTTTTGATTTAAAAGTAATAAAGAAGGCAAGTGGCAAAGAGTACATTGAATATTTAGTGAAATAGAAGGGTAGACCAGTGGAGGATGCAACATGGTTAAGCCCAATAGAGTTGGAATCACTCCAGTTAGTAAAAGATGATAGAGTTGCTGACTTGTAGCAACTATACCCTTATCCCACAGTAACGTAGAGTTACACACAATGAGTAGGGGCTCACAAGACATTCTAGCTTGGTAGTTTGATGTAGGGGCATCATTTTGTTGTACATATTTTTTATATTTCCCATTAGCTAATGGCATGTGAAGGGCTTTAAGGAGTTATATTTTAAACTTTGTATTTTTTATTTTGTTTTGGCATAGCCAGTCACCTAATCATAGCCCCTTTAATGAGTAGCATAATGAAAGAAATGATAAAGGGAAAACTAAGTGGGATTTTTTGAACTCAAAAAGTTGTAGGTGGAGGAATTATGAAGGGTTTTGAACATTGTAGCAGCTTTAGGTAGGATTTTCTTTGGGGGGGGGGGGGAAGTTATAGATTTTTGGTAGTTTTTAAAGAGAAGAATGGAAGAAGAAAAGAAAAGAATAGGAACAAAAAGGAAGGTTCAGAGCAACAATAAGAAAATAAGGACAAGAAAGATAGAGGAAGTAAAAAAGAGCATCTAAAACAAAAGATATAGAGGATAGTAGTAAACACATAGCAGATAAGTAGGAAGGAAGTGGAATAATAGAGAAGGATGAGTTCTATAAATATTTTTACAATTATCTGTAAGAGATTGTAAACAACTATCTTTTGAATATAATATAATACTATTGTCTTAATAGTTTTTGTCTCTTTATTTGTGTTTGGGAGTGTTAAATGTGTTAAATTTTCTATTTTGAAAGTTGGAGTTTTGGATTAGCAAGTTTAGAGTCCTTTAGGTTGCTAAAATTTCTAAATAGTCTCCTACAATGATTGTTGTAAGTACCCATAGCAACCTGTGGCCAGTGGTGTAGGTACCCATAGTATCTTATAGCCATTGCTACAAGTACCCATAACAACCTAAAACTAGGGATATAGGTACCCATAGCAACCTACAACCATTACTTTAGGTACCCATAATAATCTAAAGTCATTATTGTAGGTATCCATAGAAACAACGTGCTTTTGGTAGCAACTTAGTATGTGGCTTTGTAGTTGTTTCGTTACCTCTTAAGGTAATTATTAGACTTTGATCATGTGTGTAGACCTCTGCAAAGGTTGTGTGAGGTTTCTTACAATAACACAAGCTCTCTTTTTCCATCTATTTGCTCATTTTAGTGGGTTTTTAGGTGCCTACAAGGGAGTGGGTGCCACCAATTTGTTTGTATGAAAATCAACAACTCCTACATCTCTTATTATTCTTCTTCAATTTTAAACTCCTCAATTTGTGCATCCACCATCATTTTAAATTATTTTTAGATTTTGTTTAACATCTTTTCCATGTCTTCTTCTCCATTATTTTGTGTCATCTTCACAATTTGCAAAAAAAAACAAACATTCACTCTTAAACCTTCTCCCCAACTCTCTCCTTATTGAAACATGCTTTGTCTTAGTTTTTACCCACAAAAATATGGAGAACAATGCAACATGATTCAATATTGTTCTATTACCACATTATGTGTTAAAAAAATATATGGAACTTACAAACACATAACTCATCTCAACAAATCATAACCCACATACACAAAGCTTTCTCAAGATTTCTTCTACATATCACCACTATTACAAAACATGGTAATTGACATACAAGGAGACTCCTCTAAGATTATACTCAAAGCTTAAATCTTAACATTCTAGCCTAGCTGTCAAATTCAATGGATGTCAATCTATTTATACAATTACAAAAATGAATAACAAGAGAGTGAAAATCCAAAGGAAGCCCAAAAATTCACCCTCTTCCACTTGGAGGGACTATTCATCAATAGGGAAAGTGATATCCACCATGTGATCCACTTTAGGTTGCACCCCACCAATATGTGCAACTCAAATTTGTCTTCCACTCTACACGTACTTCTAAAAGTTAGTGGATTTCCTTATGACAAAGTTCAAGCCCACTTACATGTGCATCTAAAGGCTAGTGGATCTCCTCTAAACAAAGGTCATACCCACTATTATTGTTCCCCACATGGAATTGTGCCACACTTCCATAATGATATCTAAAATCAAGTCCCAACATATACTTTAGACAAATACGACACCCCGTGCCAGCTAATCAGCATCAACAATGTTCATGACACCTCAATAGTGAATCATATTGTGACATCAAATCAGTAAATAATTTCCTACCACCTCATGAATATAAATAGTGGCAATTTTCTCCATATTTAATCCTAACGAGTCATATATTGAATGCAAATGGAAGTTAAAAGTGTCTTATCACAATAAATAAATATTAATGGTATCTCTTTATTCTATGTCCTACCAATTGAAAACTTTAGGAAAAATAGAAGAAAGAAACTCAAAACCTATCAGCATTTTTTCTCCTTTGAATTGAGAGTCTATGGTTAAGCCTTTAAAGACATACAATGATGAAACCATTAGTTTCTTTCATTTCTTCCTTCAGGTTGGTAGAAATTCATTATTTATAATACATCTATCCTAATTTAATTATTTAAAATAAATACGTACCAATGGTACCCAAGTTATTTGACCCAATTTAGGCACTTTCACAAGGATGGATTCTAAACAATTCTAAAATAGACAAATGACTACTTCCCTTGTGTTATAAGTAATCCTAAAATACATAAATAATGCCTTTCTTTTGATTCTAATTCTTAATATATAATGAAAGGACATAATGGTTACTTTAGCACGTTTCTTTTGTTTGAAAGTGCCAAAAATAGCTGCAAAACTGGTGTAACAATAATATAGATTCATTAGAAACAACATTATTTTTGAATATAGAACGAAAGCACATATGTTTATTTTAGCATTGTTCTTCGTTTTCTCCTTTTGAAAACACCGAAAGTGGCTGCAATAATTGTGTGACAACTATCTATATTCAATACAAACATTATTGTTTAAAAGTCCTAAATGTACAATCTTTTTCATCTCATTATGGTCGTGTGAAGTGCCTTTTTGGCTTTTATATTAACACTTCGAAAGAATCATCCTCCCCAATTTATTAAGGAAATCACTTGTGGGCACCTTGAAAATCCAATCATGAAGTAATGCTTACCCAGGGGCTAGGCTTAGCAAAAACACTATTTATAACTAATCCCCTTGGCCGTATTCAATGAAAAAGCATTCCATTAATGCTATTGGAAACTTGGAAAAGGACATATGACCTAAAAGTTCCTTACATGACCTCATTTTAATTACGAGAATAGCCAATAGCTTGAGGGAACATTTGAGAGCACTTGAAAAATTTTACCAAGAGGTTGGAATGTAGGTGAATACAAGTAAAACCAAAGTAATGATCTTCTCTATAAAAAGAAAAAAAGAAACAATATAACTTTACCTTTGAAGGCAAACTGTTAGAGATAGTCAAGGAGTACAAGTACCTCAGGCTTGATTTTCACCACAAGCTTAGCTACGAAACATGTAGATCAAAAAGAATCCAAGGAGGATGGCAAGCATTGTACTCTCTTCAAAATAGGTGTAGGATTATGGAGTTATAAGATTGGAAGACTAGGATAACAGTCTTCGGTTCGTTGGTTACCCTGGTGATTCTTTACGGGTGTGAAATTTGGGGTAGTAGTATGTCAAATTAGAAATGGAAATAGATAGAGAGATTCCAAAAATACTTAATCATAACAAGTCTCAAAGTCAAGAATTCAGTGTTGTATGAGATCCCACTTGCTGAAATGGGGTCTTTCCCCCTAGAGGCATCAACAATGATACGGTTACTAAGGTACCTCAAGAAGATTCAAAACATGAAGAAACATAGGTGGCCTAGACTAATTATGGAGGAAGAGTTAACTAGAAGAAAGGACACTTAGAGGAAGTAAAATGACAAATCAGTAAAGAGGTGGGATATTAGCATGCAAGAGTGCCCAAATACTAATGAAGAAATAAAAAAATATGTGAGAAACAAATTTAAGTGCATCATGTGGACAAAACAAATGGGCTGTAAAAAGGAATACTACCTCAAAGAATTCAACCCCACTAGTGATTTTGAATAAAAACCCTATATAGGAGCAGACATTAAGTAGAAAGTGAAAATGTTGATTGCCCAACATAGGATGAGATCTCATAATCTTAGGTGTGAAATGGGTAGATGGCTAACTCCTAAATAAGATTGGGAGGAGATAATATGCCTCTTTTGCAACAAAGGCATGGTGGAGATGGAACAACACTTCCTCTTGGAGTACAAGGCATACAAAGACATCCGATACAATTATGGTGAAACTTTAAAAATTGCCAACTTGGACACCTTGTTTGAAACAACAAGGCTACGTAATATGGCAAACCTCATGATCAAACTTCATAGTAGAAGGGAAGATCTCAAGAAGGAAGTTTAGGCATCTTAGGGAATGTTTTGTGGCTGAGGTCTAGTTTTGGAGAGGATGTGTGTGATTGATGGGTCCCATAGGCTACTATGGTCTCTTGGACATTATTAAAATCCTTCATTAATTCATTCAAAAGGAACAAATGAAATGCACTTTCATCATTGATTTCCATTTCATTATTAAATTCATGATCTGATCAAAGTAGTTTGTTTGTTAAATATCATTGTCATTAGGTGAACTTAAATATCATAGAAATGTCCAAAAAGATAGATTAAATCATAAAAATTCCATGGGAATGTATCATTTGGGAGTAGCTCTAGATTCCTAATAGCATATAATTTATATTTATGGATAAGATCGCAAGAAAAGTAATTTGATATATCCAGTAATTGTATAAGGAAAGACTAATTCAATACACATCCATAAATATTATATGGATAGATTTTTATTTTATCTTTATAATTTTTTAAAGATATTTTAACTTTTACATTTGTATGTTAATAAATTATATTTCCCTTTGACTGCAAATTACCGCCATCTAGGGAAAACATTTTGCTAGATTTTATGTTTTCCAAGTACATGATATGAAATGTTATCAGAAACGTCCATAAAAAAATCTTTACAAAGTGTTTCCAAAAGTTTAATTATGCAAATAATTAGTGTGTTTAAATTTAATAGAGAAAATTATGTAATAATTTAAAGGTACATCATTAAACATTAATACCATTCACTTATAATAACGTATCACTATTTACATATGAAATTTAATATGGCTTTACCTTTATTTTAACTTTTGAAATGAATAATGTCAAAAAAACAAAATTGTGTTCTTCATTAGATGTAATTTTTTTGGTTTCTACAAAACATCTATATGACTTGATATAAACTAGTGATATTCAATTTTCAAGTCTATCCTTGACAAATACATGAACCCACTAAAATAATCCATTATATCATTAATTCTAGGTAAACAAAATCTAACCCCTTATTGTAATCTTGTTTATATCTCTTAAATCAATGAACATTATCCATCCTTCATCTTTCATAGACATTAGAACTGTTGGAACAACACAAGGACTTAAACTTTCCCTAATTATGGATTCATTAAACATTTCTTGCACTTGTTTCTTCATCTCCTCATTGTATTTGGTGTCATCCTATAAGTTGTCTTGGTTGATAGATTAGATCTTGGAATGAGATCTAGATGGTGCTTAATGATTCTCATTGGGGGTAGTTCATTAGGCAAATGATCCACAACTATATCATCAAATTCATTAAAAAAATTATGTATCTCTAGAGGTAGATTAGTCAGTATTTGTGGTTTTAAAAATTGTTTTAGGCTTGCCTACTAATGCATAACTTAACTCTTTTTTTCTTATTTGGTTCAAAAACACTTTATTGCTTGTTAACACAACAAAAGGATTGTATTTTTTTGTTTTATTGTCTTATTTTAATCATATGAGTGTGTGCTTCTTTCCACCCTTCCCAAAAGTGTAAGTATTGCTTCTCCCATCATTTATGGATTTCCTATTAAAATGTTAAGGTCTACCCAATAGGACATGGTAGACATCCATGGGCATGGTATCACATAAAACCTCATCCTTTTACCTACCTATTTTAAACTAAACATTGTATTTCTCATTTACCAATACATGGTGTCCACTTTCTAACAATGACACTTATAAAGTGTGGGATGTGATAGTGTTTCCAAGCGTAAATTTTGTACCATTTCTGAAAATACTAGATTATCAGTACTTTCACTATCTATAATTACTTTGCATCACTTACCTTTAGACTTTTGGCTTGTTATAAAAATTGTATTCCTTTGCGTAGGCTCTTTGATCTCTTTGTTTATCTTGAGAAATACCCTCTTCATAGGTAAAGCCTCTGCAACATCAGGTGCATCCTCATGATAAACTAATAACACACTTACCTCATCATCTTTAACAATTTGAGCATTACCTTAACTTATTGAAGGATTCTCTAGGCACTCATAAGATTTATTCCCATACTTGTTGCCTTTGAAACATATACCTCTAAATACTCTTCCTATACATCTTATTAATGGTTTCCTACATTAATATAACTAACCACATCGTGCGGTGTGACATTAAATTTGTGAATTTTTAGCTTCTTTATTATAGATTTGTAGTTGATTCCTTCCTCCATGTTATCCTATGCCTCTAATATTTTTCTTTTACCTCTA
>JARHVA010004680.1:382500-557500 GCA_037957365.1 Torreya grandis | reverse complement strand
ACCACCTATACAAAACTTGGAAATGATGAGTGTTGGGTAGAAGGTGTGATAATTAAAAAAATCAACTTGCTATTATCACACCTTCAAATATTGATATTCTAATACATTTTTTTAATTGCTTATTTATGATATTTCTTCTACTTCAACTTGCTATATGTGCCTCTAAGAAATATCTCTTTCCTCAAGTAAACCATCATTAAATATCCTTCTTCAAGTATTTTTGACATGCTTCTAACATTTATGACTTCTTTATATTTTTCATTACTTTCCTACAAATTTCTTCTTACATTTTATAATTGTTTTATATGTTCTGTAAATGCTTTACATCATAAATAACTCATTCAATAATTGGTAATTGTACTAAATATAAACCACTCATAAAATTTATCCTATAGATAATATGAAATTATAAGTTTCTTCTTGATCTATTCACTAAACTATTATATGTAAACTCATTTTGTAGTAAATCCAAGTCCAATTCCATGGGCTTATCTCCAACTGTGCATCATAATAAATTTTCCAAGCCCCTATTTATTATTTTTGCCTATCCATCTATTCGTGAGTGGTATGTACTACTAAATTATAGCTTAGTCCCCATCTTCTTCAATGAAGTCTTCAAAAATTAAGTTATAAATTTCATTTTCCTATCTAATGTAATGGTTTTTGGAACACCATACAATCTCTTAAAATCCTTAAAAAAAAATTGTGCAAATGTAGTGCCATCATTACTTTTCTTACATTCAATAAAATGAACCATCTTAAAAATTGTCTACAATAAAAATAATTAGATTATTAGCTCTCTCTGTGTATGGTAATCCTAATAGAAAATTCATAATCAAATCTCTCCATGGTCCTTTTGGAATTGGTAATGACATGTACATCCCTATATTTTTTACATGTCCTTTTCCCACCTGACATATCCTACAGCTTAAAATATATCCTCTCACATCTCTCTTCAATTTTGGCCAAAAGTACATATCCACCAAAGTTATTGTATTTGTCTTACCAAAACATCCAGCCAAACCACCATTGTTCAATTTTTTTATAATATTGTCTTTTAGAGACCCAATTAGAATACATATTTATTTTCCTTTGAAGAGATAACCATCTTGCATAAGATACTATTTATGAACACTTCTTGTATCAATTATCAATGCATTCTTGCATTGTTTAACTATCTTACCAAAATATGGACTAATATCATATACTTATTTAATAAATTCAAATCTAACTATTTCATTCACCATAGTAGTAAAAACCCCAGTACCCTGTTCAAAGCATTAACTACCTGATTCTATTTTCATGACTTGTAATTTAATACAAAATTATAACTCTGCAAGAAAGACACCCACTTTGCATGCCTACTATTTAACTTCTTTTTAGTATTCACATACTATAAATCCTTATGATCAATAAATATGATGAACTCCTTAGGTATCATGTATTTCCTTCAATGTCTTAATGCTTACAAAATAGCTTAAAATTCAACATCATATGTAAAATAATTGTTCTTACCTCATTTAAATTCTCGCTAAATTATGATATTGGTTTTCCTTCCTGCCTCAACATATCACCAATTACCATAAACAGATCATCATAATCAACCTCAAACACTTTGCTAAATTATGGTGATACTAAAATACACTTTTCTATATTATTTTATACAATAAATCAAAACATTCTATTTCTACCATTGTCCATGTAAATTATTTTCCTCTCATACAATTTATTATTGGTGGAATAAGACTACTAAAATTCTTAATGAAATTTATCTAACAATTTGCTAATCTATGGAATATTCTTACCACTATGTTGATGTTTAGGATTGGCCAATCAGAAGTTGCTTTAGATTTTTTAATTCATTCTTACACAATCTAATTAAACTACTAAATTATTCTATATAAACTTTCACTTCTTCAAATTTGTATAGAGTTTCTCTTTTATTAACAATACTAATAGCATTATCAAATATTGTAGGCTCTCTCCTTTAGTGTTAATGAATTTTAAAATATCATCAAAATAAACCACCAAAACAAACCAATGTGTTCATCATCCTCATAAATATGTTTGGTGCATTAAATTAAACTAAATGGCATCACCATTCACTCATTTAAACCATCCCTAATCTTGAATGATGTTTTCCACTCATCTCCTTCATGAATATGAATTTGATAGTATCCACTCATTAGATAAATATTGGTAAAGTATTTTACTCTTTCAATAACATCCATTATAACATGTAAAAAAAGTATATGAAAATTGTACATAATTATAATTTCGTTGATTGTTCTACTATATACACACATCCACCACCTCCATCTTTATTTGGATTAATAAACACTAGTGTTACATAAGGACTCATCCTCACCCTTACTACACCTTTTCCTCACCAACTTAGTAACCTATTTATTTAATTTTACATGTTCTGTTGGACTCATCCTATAAGTTGCTCAATTGGGTAGAGTTGTTTGTGGAATCAAATCACTAAGATGTTAAATATTTCTCTTTTGTGGTAAACCATCTAAAAACACATCATATATAACATATGCATATTCTTTCAACACCACTATTAATTTTGTTGGTAGTTACACCATTTTTGTGTTTTCTTTGTTTCCTATTAAAACATAATAATAACATGTCATATTCATGTCTTTCATAAATTATTTTACATCAAACATGCTTTCAAGCTACTCTTGTTCTATAAGAGGTAAAAGAAACTGCCTTCATATCACCTTTACAAAAACTATATGTATTCTTTGCTCCATTATGAACTATTTTTTCTATCAAATTACCATGGCCTTCTCAATAACACATGGCATCCATCAATTGGTATAACATCACACCATATTTCATCCTTGTAATTTTAGTTATAAATAACATGATTAAGCACATTTTATCTACTATAACATCATTCCCTTTCTTAAACTATGAAATCTTATTTTAAAAAATTTCTTCTGACACCACAAAGCTAGTTTTTCAATCATGTCTTTAGAAACCATATTTTCACAACTACCACTATCCATAATTACTTTTCATATCTTACCTCCTTAAGTACATCTTGTTTGAAAGATATTTTTTCGTAGCTATGCATCACCACCTTATTTATTATGCACATGTTCTTTCCTTCAAGAAATTATTATTCTTTTCATCATGCAATTTTATTTAATATCTATTATTTCAACTTCAATACTTTACTCTGTTTAGTCTTTAACTAAATTCTCTCTTGGGCAATCCTCTTGACTCCATTATTAATCTTGGTAGTATGGACACTCAAACATTTTATGACCTTATTCTTCACATATATAACAAACATAAGACCTTTTTGATTTGGAAACAATCCACTACCACGACCATAGCTTCATCATCTCTAAAATATTTTTCCTCTTTGTTGGTATTGAAATACATGTCTATTATATTTTTATCTTTTTGCACCACATGATGATTCTCCTCTAGTGGTATTAAACCCACCTCTATTTGTATTAAATCCACCTTGTCCACTTATTGGAGGGGATTTTCCTCTTCTCAACCCAGTTCATCTTATGAGAATTTCTTTATTTCTTTTTTATTCTACCTTCAAAGATAATTGATAATTTTCCTCTATGTAAAGTATTTTACGCATGCTTAATTCATCTAGAATAGAAAAATTCAAACCATTTACATACCTTGCTTCCATTTCCTCTACTGTTTCATCATGATCCATTGGTATCAATATCTTATAAAACATATTTGTATACTCTTTTATATTGTGATCCTTTTGTCTCCAACTTTAAAATTTTATATATAGTGTTTGTGCATAATCCATAAAAATAAATTTCTCCCTTGACTTCTTCTAGATATTTTTTCATTATTTGATCATGTATTTACCTTTTCTATGTATTTCTTTTCGTAATCCATCCAGACATTACATGACCCTTCAATTTCATGCATGCAAACATTACCTTCTTGTCGTCTCTCATAGTTATTCATTTGATAAACTTCTCCATGTTGTTCATTCAATCTATCAACTCCTCTCATTTTAAACATCATTCATAATCTACAATGCCAACCTTGATTTCTTCATTTTTTCCTTGTAAATCCCTAACCATCCTTTCTTTCATTGATGGTCGTTGTTATTGTTACTCCTTTTGTGAAATTTCCTCTTTATGATCTATGTCATCCTCTACATCATCTTCTACTCTCTTTTGTCTTTGATTCATAATGATATTTGTTAATTATTCTAATTGCTTTTGCAAATCTTGCATAGTTCAATTTATTTGAGTGATTCATGTTCATCCTCTCACCATCTCTTATGCCTCCAAGATTCAAACTTTTTCTGATAAAAAATAATGAAATTGAATACTATCAAGATAATAAAATACTAATAGACAAAGCTTCTGAAACAATAACCTGTATTGATTCATATCAAAATGCTTCAAATAATTAAAAACTATTCACAAATAATCCTCAACCTAGAATTAGAGTTGACATGCAAAATTTAGAACTCTTAAAAATAATAAAACTCGACTACCTATTTTTAGTAGCTGTAATTTTTATTAGGTTCTATATACAAGTGCACGTAACTCTAAAAATCTTCAAAAATAAATTACATAGTAAAATTAATCTATCAGATGAATATCAACTAAAGTTCAAGAATGGTTACCAAAATATACATTTTATAAATTTAGAAAAAAACTGAAAATATTATTAAACTAAAACTTTAAACTCTCAGATGGTCACATATGGCCTACAAAAAATATCAAAAAAGTCCATAATAGAACAAGTCAGATTATAACTGCACCAAATTTTTTGAAACGATTTTTTTAGCATGAAGATGTGCTCAAAAAAATCTTTGGATCAAATGTTATATCCTCCAAAAGTTTGACGTATTTTTTTGCATCATTTTTTTCTCCTTTGAATTGGGAGTCTATAGTTAAGCATCCAAAGACATAGAGTGATGAAACCAGCAGTTGCTTTCATTTCTTCCTTCAGGTGGGTGTAGATTCTTTGTTTACAATGCATTTGTTCTTGTAGTTTCATTGTTTACAATAAATCTGTACTGATCGTACCCAGGTTATTTGACCCAATTTAGGCATTTTCTAAAGGATATAATTCTAAAAAATTCTAAAATAAATAAATAACTCCTTCCCTTGTATTCTAAACAATCCTAAAATAAATAAATAACACTTATCCTTGGTTTCTAATTCTGAATATAGAACGAAAGGACATAATGATTATTTCAGAACATTTCGAGGCTTCTTCCTTTTCAAAGTACCGAAATTCGCTGTGAAACTGGTGTAACAACAATGTAGATTCATTACAAACAATAGCGTTTCTAAATATAGAACGAAAGGACATCTGTTTATTTTAGCATTGTTAAGGTTTATTGCTTTGAATGAATGAATCAAAGATTTGAATGATGTCCATGAGGCCAAGCAGCCTAAGGGATTTACGAAGAAACCTTCAACATATTTTCAATTTTCTTTTGAGATCAGATCTTTTGTTTTGAATCTTGACCAGTAAACTCGTTATATTGAGGAACTGAGGTTCCTCGAATAACTCAATAAAGCTGTTCACATTTCAACTGCTATCAAACTGACCACAAATATTTGCATATGCAGCAGACTCAATGATGTAATGCCATTCTTTTAAAAGTGCGGAAAGAAGCTGCAGTAACTACGTAACAAGAGTCTAGATTCATTAGTTCAATAACTCTGTAACAAGAGTCTAGATTCATTACTGTTTTAAAGTACGTGTGTATAATTTTTTTCATGTCATTATGCTGGTGTGAAGTACCTGTATGGCTTTTATATTAATACTTCGAAAGAATCATCCTCCCTAATTTATTGCCGGAGCCACTTGTGGGCACCTTGAAAATCCAATCATGAAGTAATGGTTATCCATGCCTTGCAAAACCACTATTTTTAACTAATCCGCTTAGCCATATCTAACGCTAAAGCAATGCATTAATGTTATAGGAAACCTGGAAAAGGACATATGACCTGCAACTTCCTTAGGTGGCTTTAAAGAAAAAAAAAAAAGCTCTTTCATCTTTGATTTCCATTTCACTATTAAATTCGCGATCTAATCAAAGTAGATTGTTTATTAAATATCATTGTCTTAGGTGGACTTTAATATCATAGAAATGTCAAAAAAAGATGGAACAAATTGTGATTCCTAAAAGAACATAATATATATTTATGAATAAGATTACGGGAAAACTAATTCGATAAATCCAGTGACCGTACAAGGAAGACTGAATCAGTTGACATCCATAAATATCTTATAGGCAGTTTTTAATTTTTTAAACAGATTTTAACGTTAACACTTGTATGATTAATAAATTATATTTACCTTTGACAGCAAATTACTGTCATGCACAAAAAATCATTTGTGAGATTTTATTGCTTTCAATGTCTATGATATGAAATGTGGTTTAAAATGTCCATAAAAAATCTTTACATAGTGTTTCCAAAACTTTAGTTATACAAATAATTTGTGTTTAAATGGAATAGTGAAAAGTATCTAATAATTGAAAGGTACATCACTACACGTTAATATCATTCACTTATAATAACACATCACTATTTAGACATAAAATTTAATATGGTATTACCTTTACTTTAACTTTTGAAATTAAAAATGTTGATTAACAAAATTATGGACTTCGTTTGATGTATTTTTTTTTGTTTCTATAAAATTTCTACGCGACAATATAAACTTCTAAAGATAAAAAGCATGAATACTCACTTCTTCTATAACACTACCATCCTCCAAACATTAGGTACACAAATACTCATTCCCTTCCTTGGTAAGGATTTAGGTACAAAGAAGAAATCACAAAGGAAAAAGAAGGATGGGTGATATGACATTAGGTAGGAATTTTTTAAAAACAAGATTTAATAATAAATTATGTTTTTGATAATTTTGACAGATTAAATATTTCATAATTATGATTGTTTAGTTAAAGGAATGCTCATATTCAAATATACACTTATATATTAATTATTTTGTAAATTTGATCAGGGTAAAAAATAAGTTTGGAAATGTACCAAAACCTTTCACAATATAGTAAAAGATATAATCTTGAGTCTCACTTGAAACACCTCTCCCAGTGGTAAATACTGGGTAAAGCAATAAACCATTTAGAATTACCTTGTTCAAATTAGATCTTGTGGGGGTTCCAGAAAGAATTTAAATCTCTTTGTTGAATCTTGAGACTTGGACCTCTAGTTATGTCCATGTTGGCTTCCAATCCACTTAAATTGGTTTGTTGGTTTTTTATGATCATGTTTGTACTTTTGAGCCTTGAGCTTCTTGCTTAAATAGACTATGCTAGTTTTTAATCAAAATAAAATTTTCTCCAGTTAAAATTTTAGAATGTTAGATCCCCTGAATGATTCGAATGGTTACTTTTGACATTTGGACCTTATGCTCTTTTAGTCCATAATAGTTACCAGTCCATCTAAAACTAATAGATGTTTTCTCCTTTTGGCTTTGGTCAAGGTGTGGGTCCTATCAGGTCTCTAAAGGCTTTATTTCAAAGATCTAAGCCTCATGCTCCTTTAAGTAGAGAATGGTTATAGTTCCACCTAAAAACAGTAGGTGTTTTCTTCTTTGGCTTCAATCAATGTTTGGGTCCTTTGGGGACCTTGAAGGTTTTTTGGAGAATTGGATATCCTTCTATATCCAAACTAGTTCTCGATCTAGTTAAAATCATTTTTTTGGTACTTTTGAGACCTGGGCCTCTGAAATTATCAGTCCAAGTTGATTTTTGGTCCAGTATAAACATGTTGGTTGCTGCTCCAGTCAAATGTGGTAGTTGCCTTTTGGTTTCTGATCCAATCAAAATCAGAGGCTTACGAGTGTTGGGCCTTTGCTCTTTATATCTAGATTGGCTCTTGAATCATTTGATTTTGAAATTGCTATTTCGTTTGTGTTGGGTTCTTCTTGGAATCCTATAGACTTTTTTAGTTCTTCCACTTTTGTGTCTTTTTTTTGTTCTATCTTACTTCCCTGATGAGTTGTTTCTATTTATCTTTTGATAATCGAAGTGACACCCAAATCTTTCATTATACCCAAGACTGGTACCGACTCCAACTATTAAAAATGAGTTTAATCTAGTGTAAACAATTTTTATTTTAAAAATTAACATAAAAATAATATTAAATCATATATTTACATAATGATATACTATGATAAGTGAAAGAGTGTGTGTAACCATGTACCTTTCAATTATTAGACACATTTTCACTATTCAATTCAAACGGGTAAATTATTTGTATAAAAAACCTTTTGAAAACACTATAAAGATTTTTTTTACAGACATTTGTGATCACATGGACTTTGAAACCATTATATCTCTCAATTTTTTTTTTTTTACATGGCGCTACTTTACCATTAAAGGCACATAATATAGAATATTAAAATCTACCTGTATGATAAGTATGGATGTCTATTGAATCAGTATGTCCATTATGAATGGACTTGTCGAATTAGTTTTCCCGTAGTTTAATTCATAAATATAAAAAATGTATGCTTTTAGAGCTGCTACCAAATGATACATTCCCACGGAAGTGGCCTACTTATTCTGTCTTTTTCGACAATATTATGATATTAAAGTTCAACTAATAGATGATAGTTAACAAACTACTTTACTCAGATCACGAATTTCCCAGTGAAATGGAAATCAAAGATGAAAATTAGTTCTTTTTCAGAGATCAACGCCTAAGGAACCTGCTGGTCATATGTCCTTTTCCAGGTTTCCGATACCAATAACGCATTGCTTTTGCATTGAATATGTCTAAGAGGATCAGTTATCAACAGTCTTTTTACAATGCCGGGGTAAGTTTGACTTCATGATTAGATTTTCAACGTGCCCACAAGTGGCTTCAGCCATAAAATTCAAAAAGTGACTTTACACGAGCATAATGAGATTAATAAATCTACATTGTTGTTACACCAGTTATTGAAGCCAATTTCGGTTCTTTCAAAAGGCAGAAACCTAGAACAATGCTGAAATAAACATTGTCTCCTTTCGTTCTATGTTTAAAAAACTTGGGTACCAACGGTACAGATTTATTGTAAACATTGAATCTACACCGACAGATTTATTATAAACAATGAATCTACACCGACCCGAAGTAAGAAGCAAAAACAACCGCCGGTTTCATCACTATATGTTTTTGGAGGGTTAACCATAAACTCTCAATTCAAAGGAGAAAAATTGCTGACATGTTCAACTTTCATTTTTCTTTTCTTTCTTAAAGTTTTTAGTTGGTAGGACATAGAATAAAGAGAGACCATTAATGCTTTTTCTTTTGTAATAAGACAATGTTTTGACATCCCTTTGTGTTCAGTATATGACTAGTCATAAGCTTTATATGCATGTTTTTAAATGTCTGTTACAATGTTTTGTAAGAATAAAACGCGGAGAATAATGTAACTATAGATTAGAAAAAATATAATCAATTGGCATAATATTAAGAATTTTATGAAACAATTGTTTTATTGATTCATTTTTTATGAATTAAAAAAATACATAAAATTGTTTAAATAAATCTCAACTTGATATTAGAGTTGACATGAAAAAAGTAGAAAATCTGAAAAAAAAATTACATAAAATTAACTGCCCTTAATATAAATAGCAATATGATTTTCAAAATATCTTTTGGATACAAGTTTAGATGGGCATAAAATTTCAAGCACGTCATCTAAATACTAAAGTCATCATGTGGAATGAGTTTTAACTCGAGTTCACATCCGGTTACAAAGTTACCTGATTTCCGTTATTTTTAGCGTGATTGAAAATACAAGAAAACAATTTCAGACCTGTAGTTAATATATTATGCGCTCAGAACATATTTGAATTGACCGTGACAGATGAAGTAAGTTATGGATGCATTTTTTTACTATAGACTCATTTTACCCGAAAGGCGAGCTCAATAAGGGTAATTAGTTAAAATTTATGGCCTCCAAAATATAGGTCTTCACATCCTTCTCTTCTAGTTGGAAACAACTCAACTCTTGCGAGTTTCCCTAAATATATTCATTTCGTTTATTTTTATAAACATTTTTCAGCTTCCATTCTAAAATATGAGTGTTTTATTCATTTTGTAGTCCTTTTCACTATACCAAATATTTGTTATAACTACATTGTGTTGTGTTCATCATCTATTTATCCAAAACCTATTCTTATTTTATTTCTTCTCTCTTGGTACACATTGTTTCTAATCAACTTCTTCATCTTCTAACGTTTTAATATATTATACATGAAAATCATATAAATTTGAAACGTTAAAAACTTTAGAGATATAAAAATTTTGTAATAAACTTACGTCATAAGCATTATCATTGATTTTATTCACAATTTTGCATAGACCAATTTAAATGTATTTCAAATTGTTGTATGTTTCTTTTAGAAATATTTCTTTCTTGAAATACACTATCATTATATCTTGTTATTCAAATACTTTTGGCATTCTTATTACATATGTTTCTATGTTATACTTTTCTCTACTAATATGTACCTTTGTTCTAATTTATTCTTACCACTATTGTATTTACTCTATAAATAATTTTACATCATCACCAACTCATTCTTTAATTGATAATCTACCAAATCTATAAATACCCATAGGATTTTTGGTATAAATAATATGAAATGATGATTTTCCTTTTGATCTATTTACTTAACTATAATATGAAATCTTATATTTTGGTAAAGTCAAATCCCATTATTTGGGCTTAATGCCAACTATGTATATCAAAAAATATCTTGAGCCCTATTTTTTACATGTATTTGTCCATATCATTATGGGCAGTATACACTATTATATTATAGTTTAGTTCATATTTTGGTAAAGTCAAATCCCATTATTTGGGCTTAACTCCAACTATGTATATCAAAAAAAATCTTGAGCCCTATTTTTTACATATATTTGTCCATATCATTATGGGCAGTATACACTAGTATATTATAGTTTAGTTCATAGTTTTTTTACATAAAGTCTTGTTATCATCAACATGCCTTATTTCTAAAAATTAAATAAGGACCCATTCTACCAATAAAATCTTATTTTTTGTTCTTATGGAGACATGAATCAACCTTAAATTAGTTCTATATTCAAGTAAAAATGATTTATTCATTTTATTTTTTGAATTTTAGCTTGAGATCAAAACAACATTTTTTATTTGGACATACTTTATTAGATTATTTGACAAATCACATTAATCAAGTTTTTATCAAGATTGTCAGTTTTGAAGAATGACTTATTATGGAAATTTATTTACCCAAGTGTCATAAACTATTTAGACTATAAAATTATGATATTCCTAATTCGATAATGTCCTACCAGGGTCCAAAATTTAAGCACATCTCAAATTATTCAATACCATAGGTTACTAAATTTTTATGGCTAAGAAAATGCACGAGATCATGACAAGGGTCATCATCTCATTCAATAATGGGTTTATTTGGAGCACATATTTATAAATGTATGTAGCTAAAGTAACTACATAGGATCATGCCAAGTATCCTCATCACATTCAATTGTGGGTCTATTTAAAAGACATGGTTTTCAAGTTCTCTTTCCAAGTGACTATGTGAGATTATGCCATGTGTTTTTATATTATTAAATTATGCCACTTAGGTTAAAAGTGAATTTTATGATAATCAATGACCAATCAAGTAAATGCAGTAATAGTAAATGTCACATTCTCATTTTATCGTCAAAGTTATAGTAAATGAGTCTAATGCATAGACCAACCTATGGAATGAGATCACACCACATGTTGACATCTTACTACGTAATGGTCAATAAATCAAAGTTATGATACATTCATTAGTTAAATGACATTTTACCTCATAGCTTCACCTATACATTCATTTACCACATGTCAGAAACTGATTGGTCTACATGTCCATATTAACAAATAAATTACCACTTGTCATGACATGTGTCATCATCTTGTGGCCCCATTTATTGACTGACCCAAGAGGCCTGGAAACAAATAGTGATCATGTGATCAAGCAAGAATATGATAAATGTTCCTATAGACACATGTAGTAAATCCATGACTCATAAAGCAATGACATAGAAATAAATGTAAAAGAGGCAATGAATAGAGAGAGACTAATTGATAAAAATGGTGATAAAATGCCATGTGTCATGATAAAATATGAAATATAATGTCATCAAAATAAAATTCAAATTTTATGTATGGGTGACAACAACCATTATTATTTAATTAATTCTCACAAGTGAAAAATTTAAACAATGAATTAATAAGTTGATGAAGTTGACTATAAATGATATCCCCAAGTCAAATCAAAAAATATTTTCCAAACTACTAATTGTGAATTGTTTCCAAGGGATGTATAATGAATAAAAAAATCTAAAATATCAAAATTATGATAAAAATCTTGAATTATTTAAACATGGAGTCAAAAAAATATGAACTAACACTTTAAATGTTCTACTTTAGAACCAAGAAATTATGTGAAGATATATAGTTTGACTAAACCACTCTACTTGGGAATTCAAACATTACACAATGCTTTACAGGGAGGAATAATCTATCTTCCTTATAAAGATGAAGATAGTGTGTCCCTAGACTAGAGCTATTACATTAATAACCTATTGTAAATTGAATTAGTCTAAATCCATAAGGTAGTAGAAAAACAAAAGTTATTTCCCTTTGCTAACCTATTTTTCATTTTATTTATTATGGGTGGCTTTAACAATGATATACTACTAAAAAAAATAGTGTTTTGCCTATAGCATATGTATCAAGTTTAGATATTGAAAAAAATTACATGTTTTCACCATCAAATTTATCATATAACCAAGAAGTAATTAACAAATGGTTCCAAAACATACCATTAGAATACCTTGATATAGTGGGCCTCATACCCAAATAGATTTATCATGAAGAATAAAATACCAACTATCTAATTCAAGATAAGCATTAACATTTCATAATTTTTTTGAATATATTACATAGGGTGCCATCATTAACTCATATGGGGGAGGTTTGCATCCAATTATTGTTTATAATCTTCGAAGGTAAAAGCATCCCATGACTGGAACAAATTATAAGTTTTAATATGAAGGCCTAGAGTCAATGTATACATGACCATATAGATTATCATTTTTACATGTTTTCCTACTTAGTAGGTTATATATATGTTACTCTAGCCCCATCCAATGTTTGTCCCTTAGATCTTGGGGAGTAAAATATAATATGTGATTATTTTGACAATCTCCACATTTATAAATATATGGATTACATTGAAGAAATTAAATACAACTTCTAGCCATTGGTATAGAAATCCATCAATGGACAACCTATTCCTAGGTTATTAGACCGAATCAAAATATCCCTTCAAAAAATTGGGGATTATTGGTTCTATCCTTATCACAGTGTTATAAGGGTTGAGGTCACCTTGGTAGCCCATTTATTTCTACCAAGGTTTGTACTAAATAAATTATTAAAACAAGATATAACTTATCATATGTGTAATAATTTAGATGACAACCTAAAGAAAACAAGGTTGGATAAATACCATAAAATGCCACTCATCATATAGAGACACTAGCTATAGAATTGGGACTAGTTGATAAAAATTTTCAATGCATTGAGGTTCATTAAAGTTTAGATTAGTTGATCATAGATGGTGGGGAATTATTAAGGTCATAAATCAAAAGATAGAAATATTCTCTAAGATATTCAAATAGTTATTTGGTTACTATGAATACAAAAATGAATCTACCTTCATATATTTTTAGGATGATTTAAAAGACTACAAGAAAATGAGAGAAGTAAAAATGTCGATGATAATTGATCAAATAATAGAGTATGACATGGTTATATATAATGATATGATGCTATAAGAATTAATTATGAATAAAAGGACACTAAAAAAGATTGGTAGGGACCAAAATAAATAAAAGAAGAAACTAATGAAAAATTTAGGGTAAGAATCTTGAATAGAGTAGCAAGACCACAAAATGTAAACTAACCACTTATTGGGATAATGAGCCCTGTAAAACATATATTTTATCTTTCTCATCTTGATACAATAATATTATCATTCCATGTTCTAATCACATGTAATTCTTCTCCTACTCTTCAATCATACACAACTTCATCTTCTCTAGTTAAAAATTATATGAGAATGTCTCTCCCTCCTTATCTACAAGCTTCAATTGATATAGCTATAAATGAAGTAGAGTATTCTTTCTATGAGTAGGGAGAATAAAAATGAGTATATATTACCTATGGGAAGGATTCAATGCCAAACATATCATTCAATGTTTTCATATTGTACCCTTGGAGTGTGATTTTTTTATTGTAATTTTTACTCCCCTAGAAATAAAAACATTGAGCATGAACAAGTTGAAAAAGTGTATAAATAAATTGACAATGCTAATAATAATGTGGGTTATTAAACTATTTTAGTTGTTCCAACTATGGTGACTTTGAAATCCCCTTCACAATGGTTGACTTAAGTAATTATTTCTCTTACTTATACATTAATTTCATAGTTTAACACAAATAATCTATACTCATCTTATTCATTTCTTTTGTAAAGTATTACAAGTGTTAATTATTTTACTACCAAGGTTCTTTCTACTAGTTCTATGTCTATTTTGTGTACTTTTGTTAAACATTATTCGAATAGTATAAATTGGGCTACCATTACATAGAGAACTCTCCCTATACTTCAATTAGGTTCTATGGTGTCATAGCTCACATTTTTAAGGTTCAATATTACAAAAACCTTTTTACCACACAACCCCTCTAATGTAATCTCATTATCTAATTGGGTGTTTCTATTACATTTGTTTCCTTGGTATATTCCACATTTATTTGAATTGAATAGTTGCTAAATCTCACCAAATTTGTCTTCATTACATCACTTAAAACCAATATATCTAAAGAAAGGATGATCATTCCGCATTTCCCTTCTCTACCTACACCTCATCAAACCACTTATTCACCTTTTTCCATGTTCATGCCACTTCCATCAAGACATTCATCTCATTACACTCCCATACAACCTCATCCTATTCCTCCATCTTCCTCTAGCCTCATGCTCCCAACACAAACCAATCCCTAAACTCTCATAATGAATCTTGAATCAATACAAAATATGTAATCAAAATATTATATAGGTAGGATATGGTGATTAATTAGGAAATCAAAAAAACTATAGATTTTGATGCAACATAAAATAATCTTAAAAGGGTGAGGAAAAGAACATTAGATATTGGAGGGAAGCTAACACAATTTTTTATGGAGGAATAGGTGTCCTTTATAAAATTTTTAAAAAGACCAATCCTAGAGAGGAAAATGAAATTCAATGGTATATTATTTGTATGTTAGATGCTACTGGGGGAATAGTGAAGATAATATTTCATGAGCTTTAGAAAAATAACAAAACATTGGACAATCATAGAAAAATATATCCCTAAAAGACAGTAAATAGTGTTAAGAGTTTAACAGAAACCCTATATGACATTGTATTCATTTTATGATGTTATAGAGGTGAGTAATATGTTGAGTGAATGACACACTAGGTGGGATGAATTAATTTATAATAAAACTTTAACTTTTAGAGATTAATGTTCACAAAAAAATTATTCACACAAGATATTATAATTAAATAACACAATATTTACATGGAAAACCTTCTATTGAGGAAAAACCACATAGCATAGCTACTTGGATCTACCATCCAATTCAAACCAGTAATATAATTCTTCTTAAAAAAATTTAGGCACCAATCTACTAGAGACACCAATCCTCATCACTAAAAAATTTGTAGGCACCAACCTATTGTAGACTCCAATACCCACTACCAATCATGGACTTAGCCAAAGAGAAAAATCACTTTATTATGAGGCACCAAACTCTAATGAAATAATATTCCACCTTACTATTGTTGCTTCATCAATGAGTGACAAAAATTTCAATCTCTTGTTCTTCTCCACAAAAATTTGCTTATGATTTGATGATGAAAATAATTATTTCTCATATATTTTCCAATCTTTTATTTATTGTATTTAACCTCCAAAGGATTTTAACGAAGGAGGTGTCCCATACAAGAGGCACCTCTTCACCAAATCATGTGTCCATTGACATTTCTATTGACATTTATGTTGATAATTCCATTGACATTTTCATTGACATTTTTGTTGACAATTTAGTTGATATTTATGTTGACAATTACGTTGATAATTCCATTGACATCATTTAAAATTTATTTGACATTTCCATTATCAATTCCATTGACATCAATTACAATTCCTTTGACATCAATGATAATATTCCAACAATTTACCCATTTTTATTGATGGCAATATTGTAGAGAAAAAATACATGAACACCCCATTGATATAGTTATCTTCCTTTTCTCCCATTTATTTAATTCTACCCCTTTGACATCAATGGAAAATAGACATACATCATAATCATAATGGATATCACCAAAATATCTATTATGATGAATAATGCAATGATTAACTCCACCTTAATCCATCCTTCTCTTGAAGCATTTAATGACTAGATGAAGAATGAATCATTCCCAATTTCTACCTTAGAAACTTCAAATTTTATTTTTGGAATGGATTCCTGAAGATATCTTCTATCTATTCATTTATGGTAATGTAATCTATCTTTACTTTCTGATATGTAACATACTCTCTCATGAAGTGATACTTGATTGGAATGTGTTTCACTGTAAAGTGTATAATTTGATTCTTCAAAATGTTTATTGCACTAGTGTTATCATAGATTATTGGGATACGATTTTCATATTAGATCTTAAAATATTTAAATGTTTTATTCATCCAAAGGACTTGTGAACAATAAGACACTGCTATATCTATTATGATTTGGCCATAGATAAATAAACATAAGGCTACTTTTTGCTTAGCCATGATATCAGATTTTTTTATGAAAGAATGCTCCTCTACTTTAAATATTTATATCACCAACACTTCCTACCAAATATTCTTATGTCTATGATGTTAATGTGAAATATTCACCTATTGGATACCACAACCCATAATCCAAAGTGATTTTTAGATATTTAAATATATTTTTGACCAATTACACATGTTTATTTTTGGTTAGCTTGAAAATGTTCTACCATGTCCACAACTTGCATGATGTCTAGAATTGATGTTGTGTTGTATGACAAGATTAAAATCATGTATATATAAAGCATCTTACTGTATATTCATCATTTTTACTTAACTTGAATCACGTAACTATGGGTGTGTTAACAAGTGTCCAATCTTCCATTATGAAATTCTTCAACATTTCTTTTATATATTTGGTTTGGGAGATAACTATTTCTTTGTTAGATTGTTAAATTGGAAAATGAAGATAAAATTATAACTCACCTAACATGGACATTTCAAATTCCTTTTACATATCATTTATAAATTATTTTGACATGTGTTCACTATCTCCTCCAAAAATGATATCATCCACATATACCACAATATTAAATTGATTCTCACCTTTAGTATTGATATATAGATTAATATTACTAACTCCCCTTTCAATAATTTTTTCTTTTAGATATTTAACCAAGCTCTAGGTGTTTAATTTAACCCATATAGTGCCTTCTTCAATCTGCACACATAGTCCTTATTTTTAGATAGAAGGAAACCTTGTGTTTGTTAAATATATACTTATTCCTCTAAATTTTAATTTATTAAAACCATCATATGCCAAAAATATTCTTTTATTTTTGTTTAAGAAGTTCTCATATCTCATTGCTTTCAATTTTATTTAATTATTCTTCCATAACATCAATCTAATGCTTGATATTGCTAGCTTTTAAAAACAATTTGTGCTCTATTTTGGATATCAAGGAGAGGTTTAATTTTTAAGGTGTACTCACAAAGCATCTTCTAATTTTTACCCCATCATCAATATCACCAATAATTTTACTTTTAGAACAATTCTTTTGAACAAATCAAGATATTGTTGTATTTTCCCAATCCATTTCTTCTTAATTTTCTACTTCCTCTTGTTTAATTTTCAAGTTTTTTGAAGGTTACCTCTTATTTAACATAGGAAAATTCAATTTATTATTTTATCTAAGGGGTTATACAAAAACAATTCTATAAAATTGTGTTTCATGTACATACTTATTACAATTATAACATAAAATGTTATTCCCTTCATAATTCCATAATGAGGCAAATGAGTTATAGTTTATATTTGAAACTCCATAAGTAATTATGACATTTTAACATGTATAAATATTTATTTCATATGTCCTAAACTCTGTTACTTATTCCCAAAATGATTACATTAAAATTAATAACCAAAAAAAGAATGTTGCAACCTGGTCATGTCTGTTGGCCTTGGAGGAAAGAACTTTTTGAATTTGTCCTTGTTATCTTTTGGAGGAGTATCTATTTTATATGGGACTTGATTATATTTATTCATGCTGGTAGGACTTTTGAGAACATTTGAATAGATTTTTTGTCTTTTCCTCATTTACCTTATTTGGTGTCTCTTTATGATCTTATTTGTTGGCCATATGCTTTTCTTTATATCTAATACCAGTGTTTATAAATGGTGACCTCTTCCCATTCATGATATCATGTAATATTTTAGAAATATTTTCAAATTTTAACCTTATATTCATCTTGGTGTTTATTTTCTCTAATTCCTTCCTCAAGGAAAAAATCTTAGATTCTAACCTCTCACAATTTTCTTCCTTTTTACTTAATTGGATCTGCACCTCCTCTTCAATCATTTTTAATTCTTCAAGTTGAATCTTGAGGTACATGATAATTATTTCAAATTATTTAATGTTTTGGGACATTTTTACTCTGAAATCACAATTCTCTTTTTCAAAAAATTTCATATGTAATTTATGCTTCAAATTTGTTTTCTTAACCTACTTGATATTGCTTAAGGTACAACTATGTTCTTCATAAAGATATACATCTCCTTCATATTAAACAACTTTTTCCTCTTCTATGGTGTCTTTACTTATAGAGGCATAATTTTTATTTATATATCCATGAACAAAGTTTATTCTTGACCACTATATAATATGTTCTCATCACTCTCCTCAGCTGAGCTATTATCCTTTTTTAGTAGAGGTTTTTCTTATACTTACCAATTTTTTTATTATATAAATTTTATTTTCAGATTTTATTATATATAGGTTTGCTTTCCTTATTTTTACTTTCCTTATTATCATTTTACTTGTCATCACTATCATCGTTATGTTGACACTTAAAAGAAAAATGTTCTATTTTACCATAATTAAAACATTTAAAAGGTATCTTACATTTAGATTTACCTAATCCTTTATTAAGCTTTTTTACAAAAAAGATGTCTTTTTGATCTTATTCATCACTAGTTTCATCACTTGACTCAATGTATTTATTCTTCACTTTCTTTTAAGCTTTAAAATATACTTCCTTATTAGATGGATTTTCCTTTCCAGTTCTTATTTCATATGCCATCAGAATCCCATGTAACTCATCCATTATTGATGAGTCTATGTCCTTTATTTCCTCAATAGAAAAAAAAATCCATGAAATCTCAAAGGGAAGTGACCTTATCACTTTTTAATGATCATAGATTATCCAACCTTTTCATTGAGTCCTCTGATGATGTTAACAATATCATCCACACGAAGAAGGTATGACACAACATTTTCTTCAACTTTCATTTTAAATATCTTGAATTGTCTCCTATAAGTTTTGAGTTTTATCTTCTTCAATTTCTTATTACACTCAAATATTTTTGTCCCAAATTTTATTTGTTAAATTTCATTGCATAATATTGACAAATGTTTATTCTAATTAGCCATATAATATAACGTTCATTTCTTTTGAATTATTATGACTAGCCTTCTTTATAACAAGATGCATTGTTGTGGTTGTTGGCATAACATATCCATTCAATATGGTTTGCTAGATAACAAAAAAAGGGACACTAAATAATTATGCATCCTTATACCTCAAAATTCATAGTTTTTTCTGTCAACTAATGGAACATTGTTTATGGAGAAACCTCCATATACATGATGACTAGTTATGTGTTCTCCCTGGATCTATCTTCCAGTAGTTAGACTAATTATGACGGAATCAATATAATAAATATTTACAAGTAGATAATAAGCTAAGCATGTGTGGGGGGGGGGGGGTGTTGAATCAATGTATATTAAAATTTTAATTTTTGGAATTTAATGTTCACAAAGAAAGGATTCACACAAGATCTAATAATTAAGCAACACAAGATTTACATGGAAAGCCCTCTCTTAGTAAAAAGCACAAAGCAGAGATTTGTGGATATACCATCCAAAAATAAAATTATTCTTAGAAAATTTTTAGGCACTAATTTAATGAAGACACCTATCGTTGTCACTAAATAATTTGTAGGTACCGACCTACAAGAGACACAAATCCTCATCGCCAAGCACCGACTTAGAAGGAGACACCAATTTTTTTTTTGAGACACTGACCTCCACTAAAATAATAGTCCACCTTCCTAATATTACTTTATCATTTACTGATGGCAAATTCACTCTCCTCCTCTTCTTCTCAACAAAAATCTGCTTATTCTTGAATGATGGAAATAATTATTTCTCACATCTTTTCTAATATTCTATCCACATTATATAACCTAAAAAGGATATTCACAAAGAAGGAATCCCATATAAGTGTCACCTCTTCAAAAAAATATTTGTATTTTTAAATTTAAATTAATATTTCCTCTGACATTTCTATTGATAATATTATTGACATTTCTGTTCACAATTTCCTTGACATTTCCATTGACAATTCCATCAAAATTTTTGTTGAAAATTTTGTATAAAAATTATGTTAACAATTTTATTGTAAATTCCTTTCACATCAGTATAAATTCCTCTACCAATTCCTTTAGAATTTTTTTTTGACATAAATCATAATTCTTATGACATCAATGATAATATTATAACATCATAGCCATAAGGGACAATGTCATGAGCGTATATGTGGAATTAGAGAATATGTTTGACTAACTACTTTATATTTATAAATAATGTAGATATAAAAAATATGAGTACATTAACTTGTTATAAATCTAAAAATTTACATTGGCCCAAAATTTTATAATGGTCAATATAACTCAGCTCATGAAATGGCACACAAAACACAAAAATTAGTTGATAAAATTTATAACTAGGAAAAAATTGTAGTTGATATCATTGGTGACATGCACATAATTGGTGTATACATTATTTAGGGTTAAATGGCCTACAAACCTTTATATTATAGTATGTTGACAATTGCTTTTAGTAGTTTCAAAATCATACTTAATAGCATGGTTTTTGGTAGCAGTGACTAACGATTCTAGTTAATTATCTTTTCTAAAGATAAGCTATCACAGTCCAAAGAATTAAGTAATTATTTCAAGGCATTGATGAAGATACATGTGAAGTGTATGGATGGTATTCCCATATTGTTTAAAAATTTTGTCATTGATTTTGAATCTATTGATCTAGATTTAGAAACATGCGTATATTAGTATGAAAGGCTAAATAAAAATAGGACATTCAGGCACTCAAGTGGGAGATTCATATGAACAAGCTCATGTTTCAACATATAATTTTTATTTCCTAAGTACACAATAGTTTACTCTCCCATAGGGATAGTAATGGTGATTATAGCTCCTGTCATGAATACTTTGCATGCACAACTAGGACCTAATATAGTTACAAAAGTAGTGATTCCATAATGGAATTTAGTAATGATGATAATGCAAGTATTATCTACATCATCTTATCCTATTTTTGGTATTTTAGGTACATCAAATTCAATCAATATCAATGAATTTATAGCATAATTTAGACTAACAATTCTACCCAGACACTATGAACAATAACTAGAGTTCCTTTTGGATAGATTAATTTTTATATTTATGCATGATTAAAGAATTAAGATAATAATATATATATTTTTTTATAAAACATTCAAATTTTACATAACCAAATAGTCTTATTTGAAAATTTATACAAGTTCAAAAGATTATCCCACCTAGGAAACATATAAACATGATTTGTATTTTTATTTATTTTTTATTATTATTATTATTATTATTATTATTATTATTATTATTATTATTATTATTATTATTATTATTATTATTATTATTATTATTATTGGTAAATGCGGGTTTAATAAGCAACACTACGCTTTATATCAAACTTATGAGCATGGTCATAAAAACCATATATAACAATAATACCCTCTATAATACTAATAAAATAACACTAAATGAAAACAAGAACACAAAAATATCACAAAGAGAGGAAAACATGTAAGAATTCTTTAACACCTAGGACCCTTCTACCCATCAAACACTTTAGTTCTTATCCATCACTTTTTTCATAGGTATATCCATATTTTGAATAATTTCAAGATCAAAATACTTCTCCATAGCCAAGTCCTTCACCTTCTTATCCATTATAATAGTTTCCTCTTATTATTTTATACTTTTGACTATAATATTTATATCGTATATACTCGTCATATAATTTTCATACACACACATGTGAATTCAATAAGATTAATGATATTGTCCTTGAGATTCTCATTTTATCTCTCAATATTGTCATCATTATCAATAAGACTATTAATCTACATATTAATCTAACACTGTTTATTCTTATTATAGAATACACCACCATATTATATCATATTTAATAGTATCCTTAATACAAGTGTTGTACTTTATGAGCCTCTGAATAAAGGCCTTATGAAACATAAATTCCTCCCCATTTTGAACAAGCTTGTCCTAATTCTTAAAAATATCCACAAAGGTATCATAATCCATTTGAATATTTTCCTTACCTTTATTAATGTCATACTTATTAAAATTATCCATGGTCTCCATACCTCCTCCATAATATGTTGTAAACCCTTGACCAACTCCTAAATTCTATCCTCATTTTTCCCAAGAGTATTATTCTAGGTAGTCTCATTAGAAGAATTTTCCTTATCCAATTTAGCAGGCTTACCCAACCCAACATTTGAAATATTATTCTCAAGCTTGACAAATATATTTATCTCTTCAACCTTATTATCTCTATCTATGGGAACCATATGCTACTCTACATACATATATGTCTTCTATTTATATTTTTTTAAAAAAAATTATTGACTAATTAAAGCAAATGATTTTTTTTGGATTATTTTGTATGATTGTGTGAATTTGGTTATCTATTTTAAATTTATGGCTTACTGATAATTTACATTAAGTTAATATAGGATAGAATAGGTTATGTGATTTTTTGGTCCTCAATTAGTTATATTTAACAAATCATTAATTTGAATGCTCATTAATCATTGATCTATTTTTTACTTGTTAGAGGTAGGGATGTGTTATATTGTCTAGTTTTAAACATATATTCAATGATGGTCTTTGAGTATATTAGAATTAATTTATTTTATTCTTAACTATTCATACATGTAAACTATGATAACAAAAATTTATAAAAGGTACTAGATATTGGACATTTACTTATCCTAGGGTAGAGGAATTTACTGTGGAAGGGTTTATTTATTATATGAGCCATAGATCCATTTCTTTTTTGCCCTAATTCTTCTTCCTCTTTTATTTTTTGATTAATTAACTTTGGTTAGATCCATTAATCCAACACAATTAGATTTTATAATCACATCACATATTAACCAATTATGGTGGATAACCACTCCACTCATTGCTATTATGCCATGCATTAAAGTATTTCACTGATCTTAAAATTTTATGGAAATTATTATAAGATCCACATCAATTGGTTCTATTTGATGTTATAAGGAGGACCCAAAATATCTAATTATTAAGATTCACTTGAGTGTACACTAGATCTACATATGAGGTTAAGAAAGACCAATTTTCACTATAGTCCACTATTAATAGCACCTTTTTAGGTTCATTAAAGACCTAGATTAAATAGAGGTTCCCCTAAGAGAGTATTTACCTATAAAAATTCACTGACCTAAGGGAAACCAACATAATGATTTACAATGGTTTTATTAGCTACATAATCTATTTTCATAGATGATTCCATCCATGATATGGCTAGGAACCCAAAAAACTATATTACTTCATTCTCTCCCTCTACTAAAAAAAATATAGAGGAACACATAAAAATTTTAAAAATTACTCTAGGGTCAAAAAATGTAGTTCATGAGGATGTTGCATTCAAACTATTCCCATTCATACTAGAAGACGTTATGTATGACTATTTTCTAAACCTTAAAACAAGTTTAATCATGACATTGAATAAATGTCATGACACATTTATGGCACAATATGGACATGTCAGCAATCCTAGTGTAATATACTAGTATTTTTCTAGAATGAGAAGGGAATCTAAAGAAATGATTATATCATTCAATTCAATATTTTAAAATATGTACAGGCATGTGGATAACACCTATAGACTTGATGCTACCTTAACACTTGAAATGTATAAAAATTATTTGGATCATCAAAATTGTAGCATACTTGCATAGATATCTAAATATTAATAACTTAGCAAATCCCTAAGTTGAATCTAATTACATTGATGGGAAATTGAACCATCGATTATAGGCCATACCCAATATTGATCAAAATTTGTTGGTCCTAAATCCCATTTCAAAATCTAATCATAATTTCATAAAGAATAATCAAAGCCATGTTTTTAAATAATTATCTTAGACACCTATTGAACTAATCCCAAACTAAGCATCTTGAAGTATGCTACACATGTCACATCAACATAATCATAATTATAATTCAATCCCGATTTAAATCTATATGACATAGGGTACAAGATATACTTTCTTAAAAATTGAATTAGACACCATCCAACATATGGTAAATAATATTAGCAATGAGTTACTAAACATGTAGAAATGTTTAAGGAACACTATAGGAGAAGAGACCAATATTAATTTTTTATTCAAGAAATACAGTAAAAAATTCAATATATGAGGTAGTAATTTAAACCTTTATCCCAATACATTTCATGAGATTAATATTTGTGAGGCATAATTACCTAAGTAACATAGGGTCTATAACATTGCTCAGCTTCGTGAATTGCACAATATAAAATTATGTAAGTTTAGGGTCTATAATTCTTGTTGAAAATAATGAGATGATCCCAAATTAGTATGATTCATCCATAATTGATGACTTTTTTACTTCTAATACAACCATTGTATTTGAGGCCTATAATTTTCCATTACGTATTGAGGATGAAATTGAGATAGAAGATAACACAAATTACATTAATGTCTTTTAATAATTTCAGAGTAATAATTATAATCCTAAAAATAAGAATCTAAATCCTATCATAATTTATACACATCCAAACAACAACATGACCACTTCCACTGATGCAAATGTTAATACCAATTCAGCTCTTCATAGACAAAATGATTATCAACTTCAAGATAACTTACACACCAAGAGTTGATATAGTATAGTTAAAGATATGAATAAAATATAGGATGATATTATTCTTTAGGAGTTAGCCCATTTCATAGAATGAAGATATATTTTAGTTGAAGCAATGACTAGTAAAATATCTAATAACAAATCAAAAATTTACACATGCAAATATGGTCATGTATAGATAAAATCTTAAGGTTACACCCTTAATATTATCTATAATAATATTTAGCAATAATGTTAAAAATTACTTAGTTGAAATAGGTTTCTTGTTTAACATAAATCCCATGCAAATCTACAAAATATGTATGCAAACCATGGATAAATCAATAAGAATAGTTTTATAGATGGATACAAATTTAGTCTTGATAGTTAGAGATTTATTGAATATTCACATGCAAATTGACTCTAAACCACATGTTGAACAATATCTTGAAATATTAGTATTCAACACTTTGGAGGCTTATGGTTTACTCCTAATGTGTGACTCATCAAAAAAATGAATGGATATAAGGTTATTGACTTATCATAAATTTGTATTCTATATAAAATATTTGTCAATCAGATTATAGTTGATATGGAGCAAAAAATAAGGCATATGATCATAAATTATAATGCCAAAAATTATATAATAAAATTTTCTTCATCACATGTAGGGGTTTAGAACTTTACAAGTAAGACTTAAAAACATTAATGATAAATCAAAGGTCCTTAATAGTTATGTACCTTATAATTTGATGTTGTTCAATCTAGGTAAGGCTTTGGGTAAACATAACATTAATTAATATTGAAGGGAAAGAATACCTTGCTACTTTTAGACTACAATTTTCATGTGTTATAAACCATACATAATATAAATATTTGATTTTAGGGTTCTAATTCATGCTTAAACATAATCTCAATCATTTTAGAATGTTTAAGGCTTTTAATATAAGATTGGTTCATAATGAGAAAATCAAACAACTAATTCACTAATTTCCTCTACATCTAATTTGGCTCCACTCCAAGAATAAAAATATATAAATTTGCAGTGGAAATATTTGCATATCCTTTAGTTCCTAATAATGTTCACTAATTTTAGGTATTTCAGAATGAAAAACATATTGTTTAGTTCATGGGTAACTTTATGGCCTTTTAGTTTTAGATTATTAATGAAAATGGATTTTATCATATAAGTTAATAAGATAATGAAATTAATGGTATCATCCAATTTAATGAAAATAATATATCCAAAGTAAGGGTATCCTTGGAATAGGTCTTTGACATGGACCATTAGGTTGATAAATAAAAATAGTCTAAGACCAATGAATCTAATTTTTCCAAGGTAAATTTAGGAATAATTGAGTATCCCCAGATAGTTAATATCAAATTGTGTTTTATAGAATAAGAGTGTAAAATTATTATAAAATTATCAAAAGAATACAAATATGTGATTTCTTGGACATATGAAGACCTAAATAAATTTATCTTAGAGTCATTGCACACACTATATCACTAAAAGAGGAACACAAACTTTTCAATCATAGACAAAGACTATCAATCCTATTCCAGTCCCTCATATTTAAAAATAAGTCCATAAATTACTATATTCCAAAATTATATTTCTCATTAGTAATTCTACTAGAGTAGCCAAACTAGTTCATGTACTAAATAAAAACTAGGAGATCAGAATATGTGTTGATTTTAGGAACCTCAACCGATATTTAGAGTAGGAAAATTATCCCTTGATTTTCCTAGAGAAACTAATTCAGATCGTCATTGGATTAGATATTATGTTATTTATATATGGCTTATCATGTTAAAACTAGGTATCTTTATAAAATTATGATATAATGAAGAACCCCTTCACTACCAAGTGGGAAACTTTGACATACAAAATAATTCCATTTGGACTAATCAATCTTAGTGTTATTTCAATTAGGAAGTGGATTTTAATTTTTAGTGGATTATTATAAAATGCATTATAATCTACATGGATGACATAAATATAATTTCCAAAGATAAATTTAATCATGTTAACCATTTGTAGAAAGTATTTTAAAGATTTTGAATATATAAGATTTCTTTCAACCCAAAGAGGAGTATTTTTTGAGTCACAAAAAGTAAATTATTGAGTTATGTGATCACAAAGAAATTAATTTATATTGATGCTAAGAGATACTAGAGCATTAAAAAAATTACCTATCTAAAAAAAAAGAGATTATTCATTTGGAAAAATATTTTATGTTCACAAATTTATCCCAGGGTTTGTATAGATTGTCTAGCCATTGAATTCTATGTTGTATTTGGATACCCAATTAAAAATCACAACAGAAGAAAATAAATAATTCTAAGATGTCAATACTACCACTTTCAAATCTCCAATTTTGATCAACCAATATTTAATGAATGATTTATTATTGTATTAATTTTCATCAGAACAAACTAGGCACAATTGATATTTAATCAATGGCATTTATTATTAAAATATGTACTATCGGTAGACCAAACCAGGCACAAACAAGGTCTCAAGGCTTCAAAATTTTTTTTCTGATGTATAGATATCTAGTCTTCCCCATCAATCTTAAGCTACTGACTTACCATTTCATACAAGATTATATGGGTGAAGATGAAAGAATAATATCCAAACTACTTGAGAGAGTCCAATTAGAAGATATAAGAACTGAATCACTAAACAGATTCAACAAATAACATGATATTATCAAATGTTGGTTTGAAAAAATATCCAAGACCAAGGATTTTAACCTTTGATACCTATTCATCCATTGGAATAAGACACATGAAAATAAATGGAATAATGACAAGTTTAATCCATTTTCGATTGGACCATATTGTGTATCTTAAATCATATGAAATAATGCCTTCAGGTTAAAAGACCTCCAAAGTAAGGACCTCAGCTTTTCAATCAATGGATTGTTTTTCACATATTACATCAAAATTATTCTAATTGGGAATGCATCATAGTGAACTTCGAATGGAGATTTAGAGTAGGAGTACATTATATGTTTCACTTTACAGATTATATTTATGGCTTTCTAAATTAAATTTCATATTTTCTATGTTTTTTCCCTTTAGAGTAGGTTTGTCAATTTTGATAGGTCTATTTCATGAATTATATATTAGCTTCTTAAATTTTGTATAACTATCTCAAATGATTCTCTGAATAGAATCCAAGACAAAATTCCAAAATAAAAGGGGGTTATATGAAAAGGGAGCATAATAGATACAAAAATGTATTCTAACAAATACTAGACCTTCTGGAATAGAGGAATGTATTATGACCAAATTATAAATTTATTTTAGACTGAACATCCATGCTAAGTATTTTTCACAAGCCTTGATATACTCATGCAAATTAAATAAAAATTTCCCATTTCCATAGATACATTGTAATCTCATATGTTAAAACTTAGATAAAAAATGATAAAGCTAAGGTTGGATATATGTTAATAGGGACACGTTGACAAATAATATTTTTCATACATTTAGCTAAAAGTGGTTCAAAAAATTCTTCTATTTCAAAATAAAAGGAAAGCTAATGGAATATTAATGATTCAATTTTACTCCACTAGGGCTATGGATGTATGGTTGGTATTAGAATAAGGATTTGATTATAACTATAGGTAGCTCTATTGGGGCTATGGATGTATTGCTAGTAGAAGAGCAATGCATAGCCTTTATTTTTATATTGGTTACAAAGACAAGGTCAAGATTAAACCTATAATGTTTATTCATACATTTTTAAAAATCTTCATTCCTAATGGAAATTAGTTTCACAGTATAACACACTTATCCAAGGACTTGAAAAGTTAGTATGTTGCATTCGGAAGTAAGAGTTATCTTCTGTAAGTTAGATTTACTTTATCTTGATTAAAATTTAAAAAATATTATAATATATTTCTAAAATTATATGTTCTAAAAAATTAGGGAGTATTTTCCCCTATGAGTTTCCAATTATTGTGCTCTAACACACTCACCCCATTTTTAAAAAAATAAAAAATATGGACCCCTTATTGGAAAACCATACCTAGGGAACTATGAGCCTAAAGGCCTATGATTAGGGTATCACAAATTTATCATAAGGTTTATTTATGTAAAATGTATCATTTACCTATTAAAATTTGTAAAAATCTAAGATCAAACTAGCATCTTAAAACATCTCAAACCTTGGATTGTTTATCACTTTTACTCTAATAGGATCTACAAACTAATGGACCTAATTTTTCCTATCATAGTTTATACATGTTGATCATAGGGTTAATAGATAAAGACCATCATTTCCTCTAAATTAATCCCATAAAAAAATATTTCAAGTAGTCATGACACATGTCACTCTCACATCATTCGTAATTTAAACATTGAAAACTATTAAGTCTTTTGATTTTTGTAATTCTCTTGATCCCCAAGATTATATCATGTGGCATATAAATGCTAAACCAAAAGTATGGGTAATTCACTTGTTCATCAAAAACTAAATTGTTTCATGTTCCCCAAGAATCCAAGTTTAGGATCTCTCAAGTCTTTGAGCTTTCGAGATCAATCCACTTGTATCGATCATGTTAACTCATTTTTATGAGAAGGTTAAATGGTTATTTAGTCTAAAATCTAATATCCTAAGATCCAAATCTTTTGATCCATAGAGTGCCTAACACATGTCATATTTACATTATTCTATTTATTTAGGAAGTTAAATAATCTATTGATTGCCTACTTAATTCTCTGAGCTCCTAAGTCTTCAATCTTTCTATGATAATGCTGCATGTATTAATGTGATGACCTATGACCACGGAAATATTTTCACCAAAAGGATTACCCATTTAATTCCCAAAAATTTAATGTTTCTATTGAATTGATATCATGCCACATGGCTCACTAACATTAAATCACCACTATGTGACCTCCCAAATAAAAAGAATAAATCCAAAGGATTGAGTTAATAAGAGCATGAAATGAGTCACTATTTTGGGAAAGTAAATCCAAAACACAAGAATGAAGATTCAATAGTGTGACAATGAAGTAAATAGATGAATGGTTGATAGTTGTGTCAAAGTGATGATGAAACATAAATAATAAACAAAAGACTACCATTTGGAAAATAAAGGGCACCTACCAAACATGACTGGTATAGTCAAATAAAAATGTGCATTAAAATTGAGATTTTGGCATCATAATTCAAAGTGAATGACTTCAATAAATACATTATCTTGAAAATGATATATATAAAATATGCATACATCACATTCACCTTGTTATTGTTTTGATCATTAAGCATTTTTATTCTCAAGTTTCCTAAGCATTCAGTGAGACTTATATTTATTCATTTATAGAGCACCAAATGAATTAGTCCTAAACTTTAAAGGAGTTACATTAACTACACAATAGTAGTGGTCTCAACATCAAAGCAAGGTAAGAGCTTAATCCCATCCCCATTTTCATTTGTGGTATAAATATAATATAAGGATATATAATTTAAAAGGAGTGCTTTGAATTTTAAATTCCCACACTAGTAAACACTCTAGGAAGAGGTCAAGTCAATTTAGGCTTATTTAAAACAGCATAAACTCTCATCAAAAAATATGAAATACATATCCAACTTGTTCCCCATCAACGAACATGCCCTCCACTAGGTTGTGGGCAAACCAGAGGCAATGTTATGCATTCACTTATTAAATGCTTTATTCATAAATGGAACCATTATGGGTAATATTTTACATTTCATTAAGGTCCATAACACCTCTACATATATCTTAGGGAGGACCTTTAAACTATATCTTAGGCTCTGTATACCCAAATTATACCGAACATTATCTCATCCAATGTGTGGCTTAAGCACAATACAATGGAATGTAAACTAAAGCAGTGGCTATCAAAGGGCCAAATATTAAATACCAAAGGGTTAAGTTACACCAACTATATTATCAATTTTATACACAAAAGTACCATTTTAATGGCATTATAAAATAGACTATACATATTTCTGACCATTATATACATTTGGATCGAATGGGTATCCCTAATAGACATTTTTTTAACCACTGATAAAATTATAGCACTAAGGGAGATTATAACCACAATATTTAAATCTCTAATTCTCTACCCTGATAGGATACCTAAATATGGTAATTTTCACACGATGTGTTATCTACTGGATGTGTTCATGGCAACTATATACAATCCCTATAGAAACAAATCACAACCATCAATAGAATATCTCAAAAACAAGTATGAATAAGTTTTTTCCTTCATTTTTATTTAGAAGAACAAAAATGGCATTATGAAAATAAACAATGAGGTATACTTTCACATCTATAAGAATAGGTAAGGTATAACAATGCCTAGATTGTCTAAGTATATCACAAGGACACTCACAAAGATGGGTGAATATTATCTCTAATAAGATGTGACTATCATATCAATATACGGTACAAGAATTCCCCCTTTATCACTACATCACAATGTTTCTAACCATATAGAAGAATATGAGATAGTCTACTAGGTCTTAAATAGCATTGATGAATAAATAGAATAAAAACACTTGATCTATTATTTCAAAACACCGTACAACATTAGGTAACACCAATACATGAATAGGTCATAATTTATAGTAGCTAGTAAGCCCAATACTACCTACAATTTATGACTAACACAATTCTAGGAATGGGACACTAGGAAAAGGATAAAGGGTTATTCAAAGGTCATCCTTGAGAATAATAATAATAAAGTTCATGTATCTTATGGTCATCAAACATATTTAAATGATATTGGCTTAGGATCTACAATATAATCCTAAACCCATAGATGAATAATCCCCAAATGTGTATAACTAAAAATGGACCCCATCCCCACCTAAAGGATCTTAGTAACAATACTAACCTTCATCTACAGAAGCTAAAGTGATAAAATAAAAGGGAGATCAACCTAGAAGTCAAAGGTAGTCAAATCCGTAGTTGATAAAGAAAATTTTGAGAGGAATTCTTGGTCTTCAGATTCATTCCACAACTTTTGTTGAATAAATCTTGAGAATAACTACAATTGTGGAAAAACCAATAACTACCCTGGCTAACTACATAAATAAAATGTTTATGATGAATCCTTTGACTCCACTTACCATGCTTACAAAAGCAAGTATTATAGAGTTTTTAGTATATTATTTTTTTCAATTTTAACTCCCCCTAGTTCTCTTAAATCTCCTAGGTCTCCTCAGGTAAACCTTAGACTATAAACACCCTCCACTTCATCATATACATCACCACCTCCTACCATGTTTTTTACTACAACCCATACACCATCTCATCATCCATGCACTCCACCTATCTTCACCTACCATTGGAAGTCAAAGGATTACCTTGATCCTTCACTTGGCATAAATTTGGAGAAGAGGTCATATCTAGGCCTCCATGTTAATGAAATATATGTTGAGGAATAAGATAAAGACATAGAATACATTATGGATATGGAATAAGAGGAGGAACTACATAATATAATAAGAAGAACTAGATATAAGAAAAAGCTAGCTAGATGATGAAGAATTAGAGCTTGAGAAAGCAAAATATTTGAGTCTAGGCATATCATAATAAGTAAAAACATTGGTTGGGATTACCTTAAATATTTTCTTCTATTATATCTTATCTATATACTATAAAAATCCCAATTAAAATTTTTCCCTAGTAATGATTTTTATTACATCTTGTACTTCTCAAGTTACTAGTATAGACTCTGACATTATATTAATAAGGTTTCCAAAAAAACCCTATTTTGAGAATTTTGTTAGTGCATCACTTTTAAATAAACCAAAATACCCAATAATTAAGCTAACCCAACATGATCTTCCCATGCCCCAGTCACAAGTTTTTCCAAAAATAACTCTGATTGTGGACATAAAACATATGCTAACCAAATTCTTGGCTAAGGTTGCACCAATAAATTAAAAATATTCATGGTATGTATTCATATAAAAAATTACATAAGTTCCCATAAAACTAATAGATTCAATTCCATCCAAATCTCACCTAGTAAAATAATCCCTTCCTATAACCTCTCATCCTTGTACATCTTCAAAAATTACCAAGGGAGAAGGTTCAAGTGAATTGATAATTCTTCAATGGGTAACAGGGATGTCAAATCCATAGGATCAAATCTAAAATCTAGTTATGGATGATATTCCCATTATTTATACAAGATTTTAGAAATATTGTAGGACCATACCAAAAGTGAACAAAGGAAAATGATAAATACAAGAACAAAGGTAGAGATAAAGCTTAATTGGTCAAAAGAGAAAAGAATAACCCTAATGATAATATGGAATACATTTAGGACTTTAATACTCTTGTTGATTCTACTACATCGACACTAAAGGAAATCTACCAAAACACTGAAGAGTCCTTGAAGATTCGAAACAACTGAACATCATACAAGATCCTCAAGAATTAATAACTGAGGTACAAAGTATAGTTATAAATTTGTATCAAAATAGGTTATAAGTGTATCAAAAGATAAAACATATATAATTGATGATCAAGTCATCAAAATTCCAAAATTTTATATGAAAAACATTTAAAAATATGTGTGTGTTTTTTTTCTTTCAAATATTTGACTAAGTCTAAATTTAGAAATATTTATAAATAATTAAAAAGTAACTAGCTAAGCTATTAAAATTAAAAACAAATGAAAATTAGATTTTTAAAGCCTTTATAAACTTAAAATAAAATGTTATTAATAAAATCAACAAGAGATAATTCCTTGTCACTCCTTTTTTTTGATGGTTTAATACATAAACAAACCATAACCTATTAAACTTGATTGATAATATTAAAGAAATTAGTAAAATTCTAAGATAAAAGTAAAGGTCATTGCGCACTTGAGTGTAAATGAAAAATGCATTTTTAAATAATGTTATTTTTAAAAGGAATAAAATATTGAAGTATTATAAAAGGCATTAGTTCTAAAAACATACAACAAATGTTAACCATAAGAATTAAAATTATAAGTCAAGAAAGGAATGTGTAATTTTTTACTTTAATAGATTTAAGAGTAAAAATTATTAGATTTTTTAAGTGACAAATATTATAATGTTAAAATGTAAATCTTGACCTCGTGCACATTAACATGAATCCACCACTTAAAAGAATGAAACAAGTCAAACAAGGGAATGCCGCATGAGGGAAATAAAGTGATAGTCCACAATGAAATACAAATAAGAATGAATGCAGCCACATATAAGTATGTAAATTAGATTTTTAAAGTATTAATATTAAAATGATAGATTTAAAATCATATACAAGAATCTTCTTGCTGAAATTTTACTATTGGAATGATTTGTAAATGAATTAAATGTTTAATTAATCAAAGGATGGGAAAATACCACTTGAGATGCATAATAAGACACCACTCAACTATGCAAGGACACCTTGTTGATAGGGATTTATATAAATAGATAATTTAAATTAAATGAAAACCATTTATGGAAAATGAGGGCATTGAAGGATAAAAGAATTGCTACTTATCATGCCATCTCAATTTAATATGGAAATGGGATAGAAAATGTTAACATTAATTATTTGACATAGTGTGAGAACGAAAATAGTAAATAAAAAAGGAAAGCATTATAAATGAAAATAAAAAAATAAATTTTATAGCTTCAAAAGAAGATATGAAAAATAAACACATTACCCGAACGCCATAGTTTAAAATATTTGATTGCAAAAGGATAAATATATAAAAAAAAGAAAGACAGAAAAAGGGAATAGATAAAATTTTGTTATTTGAACTACTGATGACACCATTACTAAGAAGGAAAACATATAAATACTATAAATAATAAATATTGACACTCTATTATGTAATTCCATGCATCAAAACAACAAAAATTAACTAAAATAAAACACCAAGGAATTGAACAAGGTTAATGACAGAATAAGAAATAATATAAAAATAACAAAGCTTCACAATTTTCTTAAAAAAATCAATGGAACCACAAGGGGTGGTTTTGTACATGTGAGGAAGGTGAAAACCACCTCTACCTATATTTATGGGAGTGCATTTAAATGGTATCTTAGGCTCCCTCTCTCTAAATTTGCATACAACTAGGTCTTGGCCAATGTGTGGCTTGAGCATAATACAATGGAAGGGAAACTAAAGCAGTGGTTGGCAAAGGTCTAAAGATTGAATCCTAAAGGGTTAATTTCCACCAACTATATTATCAAGTTTATACATATAATTACCATTTTACTGGCATTATCGAATAGACTATAACGATTCTTGAGCATTACAATGTCCATGTTGAATGGGTACCCTTATAGCAAATTTTATTAATCATTAAAAAATTAGTATCCTTTGGGAAGATTATAAGCACAAAATTGAAATCTCAAATTATCTACCCTAATAGGAGACCTGAATATGGAAATTTTTACATTATGTCTTATATATTGGATGTGGTCATGGAAACTGTATACAAGCCATATGGCTAATAATGGCAACCATTCACATAGATTCTAGGGGGAAAAGATGAAGAAGAATTATCCTTCATGTTTATTCATAGGTACAAAAATGACATTAAGATAATAAAAATTGAGTTATACCCTCACATTTAGAAGAATATGTAGGGCACGAAAATTCCCAGATTATCTAAGAACATTGCAGTCATGCTCACCAAGATGGGTGACTACTAGATCTACCTAGATTTGACTATCATTCAAGTAGAGGGTTTAAGGACTACCCCTTTATTGTTACCTCATCATGTTCATAACCACATTTTGGAACAATGGATAGCCTACCAAGTTTTCAATAGCATTTATTAATAACTCAAAAAAAAACACTTGACATATTATTTACAAACATTTTACATCATTACACAACACCAATACATGACTAGGTCACATTTTATACCATCTGCTAATCCTAGGACTACCTACAATTTGAAGTTGGTGCCATTAATGGAACTGGATCCTATGAAAATGATAAGGGGTTATTTGGAGATAATCCTTGAGAAGAAGAAGGTTCATGTTTCTTATGGTCATCAAACTTACGACCATGACCAAGTTTTCTTGAATGCCTCGGATGCATCAAAGGTATGGATTAGGATGAGGGATAAGAATATATCAATAATACTAGTCTAGGCTCTATAATATAATCCTAAATCCATAGAGTAATAATCTTGAAATGCATAGGTGATAAAAATATCCCCCATCCCCAATTGAAGGATCTTAGAAAAAATACCAACCTTCATCTCTAGAAGCATGAGGCATCAAATAAAAGGGATATCAGCTTGGAAGTTAGAGGAAGCCAAATCCCAAACTAAGAAAGGATATATTGAGAGGAATTATTAGCCTTAATAATCCTTCCATAAATTTAGGTAAATATGTCTTGGGATCACCTACAACGATGGAAAATCCAGCCACTACCCCAACCAACCAAAGGAAGAGTAGCTTTGTGATTACTTCTTTGCCTCTGATCACCATAGTAACACAAATATGTCTTTTAGAGTTATTAAAATATTCTTTTTCTTCAATTCTAACTCTCCTTAGTTATCCTAAATGTCTTAGGTCTTCTAGGGTAAACCTTGGACTCTCAACAAACTCCACTTCATGATATACCACTCCACCTCCTGCCATAGTTGTTACCACAACCCCCGCATCATTTCATCCACACTCTACTCCACCTATCTTCACATACCATTGAATGTCTAAGGATTCCCTTGACCCTTACCTTGACATAATGTTGGAAGAGAGGTGATCTTTTTGCCCCCTTATTATTGAAGTAGTTACTTAAGAAAGGGAGAAAGACACATAATATGTTATAGAGATGGAAGAATAGGAGGATAAACACATAATAACTAGAAGACCTAGATACAAGAAAAACCCAACAAGATGATGAAGAATTAGATCTTGAGACATCAAAAGCTTGGAGTTTGGGCACCTCAAAAAAAAAAAAAAAAAACCTTTGTTCAACTTCCCTCAACTATTTTCTTCTATTATATCTTAAGTATCTATTGTATGAAGTCACATTTTATGTTTGCCATCAATAATACCTTCTATTATGTATTCCACTTCTCAAGTTACTAGTATAAATTCTAAAATTCTTTTAATAAGGGCTCCCAAAATTCCCCATTTTGAGAGTTTAGTTACTATGTCCCTTTTCATTAAACCACTAGCCCCAAGAAGGAAGTTAACCCATCTTGAGATTCCAATGCCCCAGTCATAGGCTTTGACAAAAGCAACTATGACTATGGACATAACACCTAGGCCAACCAAATTCGTGGCTGAGGTTACACCAATAAAATAAACCTCTTGATGGTAGGTAGTAGGCCAAAAGATTTTATAAGTACCCATACAAACAAGTTCTTCAATGCCATCCATATCTCTCCTAATAAACACTTTCCTTCCTATAACCCGTTATCCCTCTACATTTTGAGAACTTAACTAAGGAGAAGGTAAAGGTGGATTTATAATTTCTCAATAGGCCAAGTAGATAAAAAAAATATGTAGGATCAAAGGTAAAATCTAGTAATGGATAAGCTTCACATAATTTATACAAGGTTTGACAATGGAAGTGGGACCATATAAAGAGTGATGAAAGGAAAATAATAAATATAAGGAAAAAATAAGAGATAAATATTGAGAAGAGGGATAATTTGTTTCAATTGGCCAAAAGACTCAAGATGAACGTAAACGACACTACAAATTACACTGAATACATTAATAATATTGATGATTCTATTACATCAACACTAAAGGAAATCTACCATATCACTGAGGAGTCCTCCAGGACATCGAAACCACTGAATATCATATAGGCTCATCAAGAAGTAATAGTCGAGGTACAAAGTGAATAGACAACGTTGTATAATATTTTTCTTAATAGTAGAATATTTAAGGGAACTAGTTAGGCCCATAGAGTAGACATGATCACATTATGGAATAAGATGAAGTACAAAGAAAAGGGGTTGAACTTCTTGGTTTAGTGTTCTATAATAAGTGCCTTTGAATAGCTAAACTTTATGACCATCATGAAAGCTACCTATTACCTTAACTATGTGATTGTCAAAAGGGATGCCTCCCTAAACTAGCAAAAATCATGAAATAAGCTATTGGGTATTTTTGTAAATACTGAAGATGAAACATTTAATTTTTTTATAATATGTGGGTAAATAGGGTGATCGACAAGCATGGGAATTATTGAATCGACCCAATTTTGATCGCCTACTCCACTTAATTGAATAAGAGTTAAAATAAGAAGTGAAAGGTGTAGTATATAATAATAACAAAGAGGTTATAAAGTTGGTTAGTTTTGATAAATACATGGTTATTATAGCTAAAACCTTAGTGGATGAGTTTGAAAGCTCAAGGGTAGAACAAGATAGATGAATGATAAATGTTGTCAGGATTTTGAACCCTTCAATTTTTAATTTTAATGGAATAGATAAAGAGTTTGATAGTGCATATGCACCAGGAGAAGCATTAAAGATGAATAAATAAACTTCCAAATCCACAAACATGCGATTTATAGTTATCACACATAACTTATACAATGTCCTTAGTTTACATCATAGTAGTGACTATAGTATATTCATCACATAATTCAATTATCATGGCATTTATATTATAATTTTGGAATAATAATGTATTTTCATGATTATGATCAATGTGGGACTTTTGTTCCTCATGTATTATTGTACATGCACAAATTATTTTTTGGTACAAAGTCTATATTTGGTTGTTATCATTGTAATATTCATTCATTCATAAATTTTGAACTAAGGGTTCTATAGTTTTAGACTTGTAAATTTATGTGAAGCTTCAAGATATGAGTTCATCCGCAATCCAAGCTTAAATATATGTGTAACCTATAGGTCATAAAGAGAAGATAATTTTGGCTATTAACATTAATATGAAATTTCAATAAGTAATGCTTGACTTGGTCATGATGTATAGATATTTATTCTTATCGAATTATTTGGATTTCTTACATATTTCATCATTCTAGTATATTAGTGTTTACAATATGTAAATGCATTATCTATTTTAAATACACCAATTCATTTTTATCAATAGTTAATTTGAGAATCCCTTACATGCTTATCATAATCCTCATGTAGATATGCAATATCAATCTTGTATTTAAGGAACCTTTGATTTATGCATGTTTGGTTATATTGTGTTTTATTCCATTTGACTCTATAACTGTAATTGATTATTTTGTGTGATATAGAGTCTTAAAATAAGTATTGGTATAGATACCCTATCCCTCTTGAACTCAAATATTAGCCTTGAAAGGCTTTATACTTTAAACTTCCACATAAATACCTTTTATGCCTTATTCTTTCCTCTTTTATGGTTTATTTTATAATCCTTCCCACTTTAATTAAAAATAATTATCCTTCCACCAATTATAATTAGATCAAAGTTCAACCATATCCTACTCACCAGTTGTAAACAACCTATGTTATTCAACCACTATTCCACCAATACGCTATTATAAAGGTGAATAGCCTACAACTTATGCCTTGAAAGGATTCCATTCAATGATCCTAAAATGTTATAGGTAACCTCATAAAAAAATCATAGGGTGTGTGTAAAACCCACATCAACATATTGTAGTCACTTTATTATGTATAAAATTTAGATCCAAAAATATCTACAAAAACATTAAGAGAAATAAAATCAACCAATAGTGATGTTTGGTGATAGTGTAAGTGCTCTCAAATTAGAAAAGAATCTAATCATAATAATTTGAAATTTAATTAATAATTTATTTAAAATTTGAATTAGAAGAAGAAGGTGAAATCGAAGTATATAAACACCCAATAACAACTTGAAAATATCTTCACTAATGTTTTTATAACTGGTCTATTTTTATAACTCCAAGATCAAATTGTTAGTCCCCCTCAGCATCTAGTGGGATAATTTTAGATAAGTGTTGTTTGGTAAATTTTTTGTTTATGATTTCAAAAAAAATAAGTCATGCAATTGTTCTAATCACTTTAGTATGTCTAAAATGTTATGGATCTGGAAAGTTTTATAAAAAATTTGAGAGAACAAAAATCAACCGATAGTGATTTATTGTGATAGTGTAAGTGTTATTAAATTGGTTAAGAATATTTTTAATCATAATAGGTCAAATAATTTGGAATTTAAGTACTTCTTTATTTAAAATTTGGTTCAGAAGAAAGACAGAATTTAAGTATATAAATAATCAAGAACAAATTATAATTATATTAACTAGAATTGTTGTAAAAGATTAGTTTATCAAACTCCAAAATCAAATTGTTATTCCACTCAACATCAACGTGGAGAATTGTAGATAAGTTTTATCTAACTTTTTATTTAACTTTAATATTATAGATAAAAATAAAATCATGCAATTGATCTAGATCATATTAATGTGTATTGATGTTATTTTAATAAGAATAAAGTTACGAAATGACTATATATTAGATTTATTTATTTATAATACAAATATTTTTTACTTTAATCTTTTAGATTGATTTAGAATAACCTATTTTTAATAAAAAAAACTATTTTAACATGTAATTTTATAAATATATTGTATCAAATTAATTTTATTAAAGAGAAAGAGAAAAATTAAAATTAAAATTAAAAGTGTAAGAGATATGATGTTTTCACAGTGTATGTAATTGGCCATATAATTTCTAGATAAAACTATGTGCTTGTATTTCATCGATGCATTTTGAATCAAAATCTGTGATTCATCCTCAAGAAAATTTTCATGGATGAAAATTCAACCCAATATCATTTTTAGAGATATCCAAAACTAACCAAGATGTTCAAATGGTGAGATATGATATTAATGTTGAAGAATGTTGCAGAGATGAAAATCCAAAAGAACAAATAAAATAATCATAAACATTGAGGCTTGGTCCCATAGGGTATGTGTAGGAGATATATAATAGCCTCCAAAGGAGTTTGATCAAGATGCATGACATGACATTTTGATTGAGGGAAGAAATTTAAAAGGAAAGTGAGATGAAAACAAGGGTGCTAATAAGATGACAATGGAGTTTAAAGTAATAAAAAGCTGAGACCAAGGACACAAGGGTATAAAAGGAGGGAGTTATTTTGTTTATAGAGTTATTTAACTTATTGATTATGGGTTTCCACTTTTGATTAAGACTTGATCCTTCATCATGATTAATAGTAAGGGCATGTAAACTGATTTCAATGTTCTCTCTCAACTTACATTTACAATAATGGTTTTCCACTATAAGGAACTTCATTCTGTTGATGTAAATATAAAGTATAGTTATGAGGTAATGTTCCATGAGAGCTTCTTTTTCAGATTTCTCAAGTCTAATGTTAGTTACATGTTCATTAAATCTTGTATGGATTGATCTTCCTATTTTTCCAATGTAGGGAATGCCACATGAACATTCTATCTTGTACACTCCACTCTTTGTCCAAGAATCAACCTGGGTCTTGACTGAATTAATGTACAATGTAAGTTTATCTAAAGGTAGGAAGGTAGTGGAGATGTTTTTTCATTTCAATATCTTCAAAATACTATTCAAAATACCTTCTACATAAGGCAAGAATGTTATGGGATTGTTTGATGAAGTTCTAAAAACACTATACCTAGTGTGATTTTCTTTGTCTTGTTTAAAATCTCTTGATATTTAACTATTTTTATAGCTATTATTTTAATTTTCTTTTTATGAGGTTCTATTCTTGCTCTATGTTCTTGTCATTGCATACTCTAAAAGCTCTAGTGGCTAGACTTTTTAGCATTCCTAATTTTTGGGATGAGTGATGATGAGAAGTGGCATGCAAATAAAGGTTTGTGTGCATGATTTTATGGTAAAATTTCATACATAAAAGTTGGCTTGAGAAAGTGAAAAATCTACTCTCATGAAAGATTCCATAAAAATTAAACATTGTATTTGCATCGATAGGAGGAAGGTCCTTACAATGGGAAAATAGTATCATAAATGTAAGTTGACAGAGAACATTTAAATTGGTTGACATGCCCTTATCTTAATCATGATAGAGGAACAAGTATTAATCAAATGTGGAGACCCATAATCAATAAGTTTGAAAACTCTATAACCTAGCTAGCCCCTTCCTCTTATACCCTTGTGTTCTTGGTCTCATCTTTTTATTACTTTAAACTCCATTGTCATCTTATTAACACCCTTTATTTCATCTCACTTTAATTTTAAATTTGTTTTCTCAATCAAAATTTCACGTCATGCATCTTGGTCAAACTCTTTTGGAGGCTATTCTCTATCCGCTATGCATACCTTATGGGATCAAGCCTAAACATTTTTTATTCTTTTTTTTTTCCTTTTATGTATATCCTATGTGAGCGAGCCTAAACACTTATGAATATTTTATCTGTTCTTTTATCCATTCATCTCTACAATGTTCTTCACCATTAATATCACATCTGACCATTTTCACATCTTGGTTAGCTTTGGATATCTTTAAAAAGAATGTTAGGCTGCAATTTCATCCATGAAATTTTTTCTGAAGATGAATCATAGATTGTGATTCAAAACGTGTTGATGAAAAATAACCACACAATTCTATCCAAAAATCATATAGTCAAAAATAAATATGTCGATCTTAATTTTCTAAATTACATATAAAATTTTGTTTGTAAATTATTTTTTATTTAAATTTTATGATTACTAAACCGTAAAATATTTTTGTTCAATACCATTTAATGTAAATATTCAATACCATTCCATGTAAATGAACCTATTATTTAGTTTAAATCCTATCTAAAAAACCACTCTTAAGGCAAATATGAAATGTTATCATATCTCAAGGTTTCCATGAATGCATGATCTAGTTGTAACACTGTAAGGCGAACATGAAATTTTATCCTATCTCAAGGTTTCCATAAATGAATAATCTAGTTGTACAAAGTTGTAGGTTAAAATAAAATTCCATCGAATTTTTATAAGAACACATCAATGTTAACGTAAAATAAAGCATCCACAATTTAAAAATTAATTTCATCACTATACAAATTAGTGATTTTAGAAAACATTTTAGTGTTCCAGACCGATTGGGGAATGTGTCAAAGTGGCTTGAGTCCCATGTTTGATAGGTTTATACACTTCCCTATGATTGTGGCCTCGTAGGACTTGAGGTTATCCAAACGATTCCTCCATCCATGAATTTTTGTGCATCCCGACTCATTAGAACTTTTTAATCAATTGAGGAATTAAAACCAATACAATTCAACAAATATTTAGTAGTAAACAATAAAAAGTAACAAGATACAGATAAAACATAGTCAGAAAATAAATGAAATGTTTTTTTATATTTTAAAAAAAAATTATTTGTTGAATAAGAGTATATTTAAATTTGAATTTTTTTAAGAGGAAACAATTATAATGAAAAAGTATTCAATCCATCAAAAAAATTTAAAGAATAATTCATTATTAAATCTTCTTAAAATAAAATTCCTTCTTAATATAATATTACCAATATTTCCTTTTCCTTTATAATTCATCCTTTATATTTATGCCCATATTAAGAAAGGGATTAATTATTTGTGTACTTTATATTTACAGGTTAATGATATTATAAAAAGTTGTTCTTAGAAACAAAATGTTATATCAATATAAAATCCACAATTTTGTAAACACATATTTTTCATTTTCCAAAATTAAAGTCATAGTAAATTCGATATTGAAATAATGCCGTATTATGATAAGTGAATAGTAACAGCTAACCAATTTATCAAATTAAATTTAAAAATTATTTGTGTAAAAATTATTTGTGATCACATTCCATATCCTGGACTTTGAAACCATAAAATCTCCAAAATTATTTTTCTACATGGCGGTACTTTGCTGTCAATGGTAAATACAATTTATGAAACGTAAAAGTTAAAATCTGCCATACGATATGTATGGATGCCTGTTGAATTAATATTCCTTATACGGTTACTGGATTTATGAATTAGTTTTCCAGTAGTTTAATTCTTTAATATAAATCATTACTTTTAGAAATCTAGAGCTGCCACCGAATGATACATTCCTACGGAAATTGCGCGGCTTATCCCTGTCTTTCTTGACATTTTTATCATATTAAAGTTCACCTAATAGAAAACGATATTTAACAAACTACTTTAATAAGATCAAGAATTTAATAGTGAAGTGGAAATCAAAGATGAAAGCGTGTTTCATCTGTTCCATTTAAGAGATCATCACCTAACGAAGTTGCAGGTCATATGTCCTTTTCCAGGTTTCCTATAGAATTACTTTTGCATTGAATATGGTAATGCGGATTAGTTGTACACACTTTTTGTGCAACGCATGGCTAAGCATGACTTCATAGTGGGTTTTCCAAGTGCCCACAAGTGGCTTCGGCCTTAAATTACTTCGAACGAGCATTATGATATTATTCGTAGAGATTCTACAGGCAGACTTTAACATACTAGTGTTTGTAATGAATCTACAATGTTGTTCCACCAGTTATTGCAGCCATTTGCGGCATTTTCAAAAGAAAGAAACCTAGAATAATGCTGAAATAAACATTACATCCTTCCGTTCTAAATTCAGAATTAGAATACAAGGGAAGAAGTTGTTTATTTATTTTACAATTGTTTGGGTTTCTTACTTTTGAAAATACATAAATTGGCTCGAATAACTGGTGTACCAACGGTACAGAAACAACAAATCTACTCCCACCCGAAGGAAGAAACGAAAGCAACCACTGGTTTCATGACTCTGTGTATTTGGAGGCTTAACCGTAGACACTGAATTCCAAGGAGAAAAACTGCTGACAGGTTCAACTTTCAATCTACTTTTTTCCGAACATTTGGAATTTGTAGGACATAGAATAAAGAGAGACCATTAATGTTTCTCTTTGGTAATATGGCAATGTTTTAGCTTCCGTTGCATTAAATGTCTGTTACAATGATCGTTAGAACAAAACATGCAGACAAGGCGGCAATCATAAAGACAATATTTCTTACGTGAAATAGTATAATTGATTTTGTATTTTACAGGATTTGAACAGGCAAGGAAGGCTTGTTATGAATGGATCCGTTGGGGACAACGATATTCTATAAGAAGAAAAGCTCAGCATTTCCTATGAATCCAACAATGTGTTCTTGGATATCTTGCATCCAACAACTACAGCTTATAAAATTACTTCCAACTATAGTTCAAGCAGGGTCTCGGTATTCACATAATTCCGTTTGAGAGAAATTAATGGAAAGATTCAGCATGTTTACCGGTAAATAAAAAGCAAAGTTGATTAAGTCCCATAAGAGAGCAGCATTATTTTATTTTCAATTCCATGAAAATAAGTTGTAAGTTGCTTGTGATGGTCAGTAGAGTCGCTTTAAAAAATGGGTTTTACCTATCTCTGTGTTGTGTGTTTAGATCCATATGCAAAAGTGGTCTGGTGTAGACCTGTATCCAAAAGATCGTAAACCAGGGCATGTCAATAATGGTTTTATATTGGCAGCACCTGTGTGGTAGAAAACTAATTTGGGTCTAAGAAGTAATTAATTTTTTTTTTTTTTTTTTTGGGTGGTCGCCTTGTGATACCTGTGACACTGTTCTTCTTATTGTTCTCATCAATTTTTTGTGTTCCTCTTTATTCTTTTTTGTCTTCATTTTTGTCTTAGTTCTTTCCCTTCCCTACTTATCTCCTGTTTCCTTTTATTTTATGGTGTATTTTGTTTGTTTGTCACGACCATACCACTACGATCATACCCAACTACTATATTGGACAATTAGGAACATACCTGGTCTTTCCTTTAATGCAGTACATTCTTTGTACTTGATATTTTATAGTATATTTTCCCTTGTTTATGTTTCACGAGAGGTTTTGACCCTTTCCCAGCAATGTTTCTTGTATGTTTTATATTAGTTTACATGCTAATAGAATTTTAATTAGAATTCTAGAAGTTGATATATATGTACCAGTGCATTAAATTATTTAGTATAAGATATTTCACATTAAATCTATTCATTGAAGTTGTAAAAGTAACGATTTTATTTATTATAGAAATGTTAATCTAAAAAATTTATAAGTTAAAAATGTAGTGAAAAGCACGTAGTATTTACTAATTGTTTTACTCATTAAAGGATAAGGGTCCAAAAAAATTGTATTTCGTTAATTGTATGTTTAATTATATTATGCTTGAAATTTAAATAGAATTTTTTCATAAATTTATGACCCTAAGAATAGCGAAGGAATAATACCAGCCCCTCATTTATTTCACCAATTTTTATGGCCTTTTGTATGTTATGAAATGATTAAGATTCTAAAAAATAAGATCAATTTCAAATGAATTATAATTAATTTTAGAAAACTAATTAAAATTTTGTGAGATTAATATTAGAAGAATGAAATTGTTTTATTTTATTTAATATTAGATTTGCAACAACTATAAGAGTATAGTCTTAAAATTGAAAAGATAAGAGTTGCATTATCTTGTTTAAATTTTAAAAGTACTTTATTTTCTAATAAATATTTTCTTTATATAAACATTTTCTTTAGCTGTAATAATAAATTTTTTCATATTTCAATATTTTAATATATTTTAAAAATTCAATATTCTTCTCAAAACTCTTTATCTAATCATTTTAATTATTTTGAAAAAAATTATTACTACTTTTAAGTGTTATTTATATGATTATATTAGTATAAATATAATTATATATGGATTAAATCTATTTATATATAGATCTATTGTATGTTCATGTAAAGGCACTTTTCTATATTAAATTTTGTTGGCCATATCACTCTCACACTATTTTGACTTTGAGGGATTTCCTTTCATTAGAGGAAATGTTTCTCTACTAGACATTTGGCTTTGATTTGCAATTTTTCTAAGAAGAATAATGTTATCTATTTTTGGAGGGATACCCTTTTAGAACATACTTATGTGGAAAATATTGATTTTATTCCACTAGTGAAGTGATTTAGACTCCTCAGTCTCTGAAAGAAAAGCTACCATGCAAGGAGCATATCTCATCAACACCTGTTGAAGGTGATAGAATAATTTTTTTTAAACTTAATTATGACCTAATGTAGATTTTTAGTCAACAAATATATAATAAAAATCTCAATCAGTTAATTCCTTTCATGTTACCATAATTACTATTTATCCAGATGTACGGGATGGGAGTGAATGGACCATGGTTGACATCAAGAAAAAGGGACGTGGCAAAAAGATCATTGAACCTTCCAATATGATTCTATCTATTTTTTTGAAGCAGGGAAGCAACTTCAATAGAAAATAAATTTTTAGTAATAGTAATAACATTTGGTAAAAGGAGGATGGATTCATTGCTTTTAACCCTTTGATCTCAAAATTTCAGTAATATGGGTGGGCCATTCACAGTAGAATTTTTGCAATTTTTTGTAATTTTGTTATATTTTGTGTTGTCGTAATACCGAGATTTTTCTAATATTTGGCTTTTTAGGCCTTGGTTGTATGTTTCCTTTCTAGGGTTAGGGTCCCTTATTGAAACAAAAGCATCCTTTACCCATAATAAAAAAATAAGCTTCAATTTTTATACAAGTGTTTAGAAAGAAGAGGAGAGAGCTCTTTAAATAGAGTGTGTAAGCCAAAAAAACTTATAAGGAAACTACGTTATAACCTTGGTCAACATTCTTAATATGAACCTAGTGTTACCAAGCCACATAAAGTGAGGCATAAATATGTGCTTAATATATTAGGAGTTACATATGACATGGAACTATAATATTTCATTAAAAAAAGATAAAAGAGATGTAGCACCTAGCATATTCTCTTACTATATGAATTAAAAAATCATATGTGAATAAACTTATACACAAGTTTAAATTAAATGATCGAAAATAAATATTATGTTCAACACTCTTCATTAAAATTTATGTTATGGTTACAAAAATTTTGAAAACATTTAAAAAAAAAGATGAGTGACATTACGTAAGAGTAAATAATATTTTAATGATTTTATAAAATAAATAATAACATATGTGTGTCACTGATAATCTTGTTATGTCAGAGGTGTTTGATATGAGAAACTATGCAAATATTTGTCTCACATCTACATTAAAACATAATTTTATTTCCTTCATTGATATTGTGACGCCTGTGGGGAGGTATTAGTTGATTATCTTAGACCAATTTCCAGATAATATAGCATCAACTTGGGTATGTGTTAGAGAGGAGAGACGTGACAAAAAAGTATAGGTGACTGGGACAAAGACATCAATAAATAGTTGAAACTAAAACGGACCAAATTAAAATACCTCGCATGTCACACAGTTATTACATGGCCAGCTTATTATACCCAAATAATATTGTTTTTGTCTTGCTTGTATTATTCTAGTGATTGCACTTCCTATAATAGAGGAACCAAAATTCATTCAATGCCTGCAAGTGCATTCACTCCAGAGATCTGCAGAGGACCTCGCTCAAGATTTCACGATTTGTGTTCTGTTTGGACCAATCTAGTTTTATTAAATGTGCCCAAAATCATATTATATTGAGCCTATTTGACCAAATTATATATTAAATAATATATTATATAAAATATAATATAATACTAAATATAATATATAATATATTTTAATATAAAATAAAATATAAGATAATATAATATAATATACAATATAATATAACTTTATATATATAGATATTCAACTATAAAATATATATATTAATATAATATTTATTATAACATATAATATAGTATAAAATGTATAATATAATATAACTTAATAAAATATAATCTAGATATATATAATATATTATATAATAAAATATTTAATTAATTTAGCTCATTTCGAATCAAATATAACAAATATAATATATATATATATATATCTCAATATAATAAAAAATTAATATATATTATAATATAATATATATTAAAAAATATAATATAATAAATATAATATAAAATAAAATAATATACTATAATATAAAATACAATATAAAATCACATATAAATTATCATATAAAGTGAAATATAAATTATAATATAAAATTAAACTGATCCAAAACAATAACTGAGCAAACACCCCGTTGCAGAAGGCAGATGAAAGAGACACGAACCTAAGAAGAAGCCTCAAAATGATGCAAAGAAGGAAAACAAAACAAAAGCTCGAAAAGTCTTTATAAATCAGAGAGGATCTAACGTCCCGAAAAATCTAGCCAGCCTCATTTAACGACTTTCATACCCCCGTATGTCTTAAAATTTATAAGATGCAGTAGAATTACTCTCATGAGATGCCATATTTGTGTGTGGGGAAGAAGATACAAATTTTACCAGAGACAGGGAGTGAAATGAGGATGGCGATGGGGATCGGGATGAGGACGAGGATGGTAACAACTAGTTCTACAAAGTTGAGACTTTTGGGAAGAGGTAAATATGTCGCAGAAGAGAAGGGCGGCTGTTTCTTGGCGTTACATGGGATAGGTGTCATGCCATGCAGCTGATATGGTAGAGCAGTTTAAAATATTTAGTGTTTTTATAAAAAGTTTTTTCATTTATTATTATGAAATCCACAGGCACAATTACTAATATGAAAATAACCTATTAAATCAACATATCCATACATAACATTCATAAACCACTTAAATATTTTAAGCCAAATTATTAATATTATAATATAATATTATATATATATATATATATATATATATATATATATATAATAAAAAATAATATTAGTTATATTTTATTACACATATTATTAAAAATATATAGTATGTTATATAATTAATTAATTAATTATTATATATATTAATATATTACAATAACATTTGATAATAAATATTTATAAATATATTAAATAATTGTATATAATTTGTAATGTGGAAATATCTTTAATTGCTCATTTGTTATTTGTTAATGGTAGATGAAGATGTCATGAACGCTAACTTGATTATGACAAGAATCCATGTTTAATGAAGGGTTTGAATCTACATTACAATGTTATGTGCAATCAAGACATTGAGGAACATGAAAAGTTGTAGTAAATTTTTTAACTTAAGATACTACCCAGGGGAAATTTGAATTTTTTAGAACACCCACAAAGACCTTGTGAAATCTAAAGACAAAGCCATGAAGACCTTGGTTTCTCAGAATGAATATGAAGGACCATAATTGGCCCTGAAGAGACTCTAGGGTATCAGAAAATAATTCAAGACTTAAAAATCCTTCTAAAAAATAAAACCTATGCAAGTTGATTAAATTTGCTTTGTAATTCTATTGAATCTCGTGTCAATGATAAACAATGGGTGACTGTATTAGTGTTCAGTGAAAAATCAGAAGCTCTGTGTGATGAAATGAGGCCCCCCATGCTCACAAGAGGGCATGGGGCTTGTTGGCACCAATAGTGTTGCCATAGTTATGCTCATTAATATAAAATAACATATTCTTCTATGAAATTTTCTACCAAATAAAACATTTCACTATGTACAATATGGAATCCATGTGTCAAACTTTACAATGGCCACATATAAAAGTAATCACACACATGTATAACTCCTTCATGAACGGGTACCAACTCTTTCCATGCTTATTGTAATCTTCCTTAGATAAATAATAGGAAACCATCCTTCACCACGGGGACAAAGTCATCACCTTCAAAAATCTATAATTTTCCATACGTAAAAAAAATGGAGTTTCAACAAATCATTCCTCTGTCAATGGTGGTAAAGGCAAGGCCTCCACTAATGCAGAAAAAGAGGCCAAACTTTTGGAGACGACAACTTTTCATCTATATCTCATTTTGATCTCATGTTCATGACAAAATGATTGTCTTGAAAAGTTGAATGTTATCATACCTATCCCTTCTACTTATGGGAAATTTTCAATATTTTGCAAAGGCCAAATGTGACCATTTGACAGTCCAAAATTATATTTTAACTTTATTTATGATCTTTTTCTAAATTTATAAATTGTCTATTTTTGTAACTGGACTTGAAATTCAATTGAAACCCATTACAAAAAAACACAATTTTTAAATTTATGAAAATAATAAAAAATATAATTAAACTACAATTTCAAACACTCAAATGGTCATGTTTGGCCTCCACAAAATATGGAAATCTTCCAATAAGTGAAAGGGTTGGTTATCAATATTGAACATTTTGAGATGGTCATTTTGGCATGAATATGGGTTCAAATAGAGATATAAAACAAAAGTTATGGTCTTCGGGAGTTGGGCCTCTTTTTTTGCATCATTAATTTCCAAAAACAAAACTAAATTCTAAAATTAACCTATAGGATGAATTTCAACTGAATTTTTAGTCTAGTTATAAAAATAGACAACTTCCAAATTTAGAAAAATACCAAAAATAAAAATAAACTATAATTTATATACCCTTATATGGTCACATTTGGCCTCAAAAAATATCAAAAACATCCCACAATTGGAAGGGGTGGCTATGGAAGAATTTATCTCTTTTGTATGGTTATTCTAGCATGAATTTGGGATCAATTGGAGATATAGATCAAAATTTATGTCTGTCAAAAGTTTGACCTCTTTTATGCATCATTAATTTATAAAAATACCAAAACTAAAATTAAACTATAATTTTAGACCCTCATACGGTCATGTTTGGCCTCTTCCAAATAGGTTTGGTTATGACAACATTAAACATTTTGAGATGGTAATATCAACATAAATATGGGATAAAATAGAGATATGGATAAAAAGTTATGGCTTCCATAAGTTTGGCCATTTTTCTGCATAATCTAATAATCTTTCCTCTACCATAGGTAGCAAAGGCAGCTACCTCTTTATTTCTATATATCATGCATTATGTCTACAACTTTAGCACATGTTAAGTTACCGGGGCATGAAAGGTCTACAACATCTTCTTCCTCAAATGTTATGCTCATAGGGCATGAAATACTAAAGATAAACCAGACGAAACAAATTATTCCTTCTAACATCATATTTTAGGGCAATAATCATTTAACCTTTGCACATCTATATTTTACATCTACTTGACACATTTCATTAAAAATCCTTAAATCCTATTTAATAAAACCATTTAGTGCATTACCTGAGACCATAGCATTCCATTTATTGTCCTTCCCTTAGCCATGGATTGAATGACATATTTTTTTACTAGGTTGCCTAAAATATTGAGACTAAGAGGGTAGGCCAAATTGATAAGTGCCATCTATAAATATGGTCACAAATTCATGATTGGATAGATCCAAAAATAAAAGGTGAAAAATGCAATCATCAACATCCATGGTTTGTTGTTTTCCTTAGTTGTTTCATCTAATTTCCCATTTTAATGTTTAATAGACATGGTTATATCAATGAATAAAAGGAGATGATTGTAGAAAATGATACATTGAGCTCTATGTTACTTCCTAGAGAGAGTGGGAAGGGTTTGAGTAGTATCCATAAGGATTACATGACAACCAAGTCTTTAGGGAACCATTGTATGGATGGGGATGGAGAAGTGGAAGATAAAATTGAAACTTTTCCAATCAATAAGAAGACCATAAGAGAGCGTAAATAACTATTTGGTGCTTCTAAATGTGCAATATGTGCCCTTAGTGTTTAGATAGTACTTCTCATTTTAGAATTTAAAAAAATTAGAGCATGAGTTGCATGTTTTGATAATCTGGTTGCCTGTTATGAAATAGTAATAGAGTAAGATAATTGTTCCACATTTTTTATATAATTTGGTGGTTGGAAGCCACCTTGGCCCTTTCTTTGTGAATCTTTGTTGATAATTAGTGAGTTATGTCCTAGTTTTAAGTGGATATTTATAATGTAACTAAAACTAAAGTGATCGTGGTGTAAAAATAGAGCAAAGAGGAGGGTAGAATAGAAAAGAAGTGAGTGATTGCCAATTTTAGTCCTAAACATTATTTAAAAGTTTCAATGTAAAATTATTATGCATTTAATAAATATATAATGCAACATAGCCTAAGCTCAAATATCACTATAAGAGTCAGAAGTAAGAACCAGGTCTACATTAGGGATTTACCACTATAATCAAATAACAATCACACTTATGAATACAAAGCAAAATGAAATGAAGCAAAACCTAATATATTTCAACTAATTTAGCATATGCACAAATTATAAACCTTGTGATTAAATAATGTTATTCAAAATTCAAAGACACTATTCAAATTCAAGACCTCTACTAACAATTGAGAGAAAAGCTATATTAGGAATTAACAAATAAAAAATGGATTATAGGGATTTTTGCATTGAGGCTTATAAAGATGTGAGGTCCTTGGTGGATCCAAGGTCTCAATATGGAGTCCAAGTAATGGTTATTGGTCCATTCCATCATTTTTGGAAGGTCTACATATGGAATGGGTATCTTATAGTACTTTTTGAAACTAACAGGGTAAATATATGCTACCCCTCTTGAGATACCTTCTCTAATAATCCACTCACTGTTTATCTTTCAATCAAGAAATATGGGGGGAAGGACATCAATTTAGTGAAATGCCTTTAGTTTTTGTATGGTGTGATGAAGGCCAATCATTTGGATTACACCCAGGTCATAATGTCATCAGGTTGTGGTGGAATTTCTCTACTCTTCCTTTGAGATGGGTGGCAAATCTTCTATCATAAAAAAGAGCTCAGACCAATTCCTAATGCCCTAGATATTCAACACTTCAAGGTCTAATTCTATATCATTGAATATTTGGCCTTCATTTTCTATTACCAAACAGAGCTTAGCCTCTTCCTTTAATTGGAACTCACTAGCTTCCATGGTCTCAATTTATTGTTAATTATTCATCCTAGATTGTAGATGATCTTTACGAAAGTTCTCTTGTACTCAGAAACATAATTAAGTTATCATTATATTGAATTGTAGTAAATTAAATTCATTTGGGTCATTTTTATATAGGGTTTAGGGTTTTGGAACTTTAATCATAGAAGATATCTAGGCTTCAACTTATACATTTTCTAGATTTGATTTGGACTTTTACTTTTATACCTTTATATTTTTGAGCCCATGAGATCTTGCATTTTGTATTTTTCTACTTGTGTGGTGCTTATGTGGCATTGGTCTTGACATTTCATGACATTTGTCATAAATTCCATTTGAAAAATAGCCATTGGTATTTAAAAATACCTCCTTCATTTCACAGTATAGGATCAAAATCCAATATAAGCGTGAACCATTGATTATAATCTAGGCCCTTAGATCTTGATTGGGTATCTATATTACAAACTCCATGATCGTGATATTTGGTATTTTACATGCCTTCTCTACACTCCAAATATTTTGTTCATTCATTCATCGACTGAGTATCGGCCATGTGGAAAGCTTATAGGCATTTGAAAATTTGATGGTGCCCTTACACCATTGGATCAAATCTAGTGATGGGGCACAAACTATTAGTATATAAGTAATGCAAGAATGTTAAGTTAGTTTATTATTAAAGTCGTGATCTAGGATTAAGTTCCTTAGGCTAAGGCTTGTTTCATGTTTATTAAGCATGAAATAAACTTTAGGCTAAGAAACATATGCCTATGTTTCCCAATTTATAATTAAGGGACAAGGGTTGAAATAGTTTAGGCCACCATATGTAAAAAATTTTGTTTAGCTTACACTTCGTGTGGCAAGGGCTTCCCCTTTTAACATAAGAGTTAGCATAAGCTCATAGTTTCAGGTTCATGACAAAATGCCATGAGGACCCTTCCATATGAATTTAGACTAACCATTTAGATTTAACAACATTTCCATAACTTATAGGCTAAAGGCTCTCATTATTTAACTTCTGAGCATTTACTTGAGATTAAGAAGACACTTCGAAGTTAAAATATGATTTTAGAATGCCATTTAAACACTAAGTAAGATATTTCATTTAGTTAAATTGATGGTATCATAGACATCAATTACACTCTCATGGGTGTTAATAAATAGTTTCATGGACGTCAAGTTTAAACGAGTACATTCTTAATTTTGTTGGGTTTAAATTTGATGGTCATGTGGGTGTCAAGTTAATATTTTTGGACATTTAGATGATGGTCATGTGAATGCAGATTTTAAGTTCATTAAAATATTCACTGCCAAATGTGAGGGTACTACTTCGAATTTCTATAGGTTTTCCCAGGGTCATGGTGTTAATTTATCCCATTGGATTAAATGCCATGATAAAGTGATAGCTGTAGGATCTTGATCTATACTTGCTATTGATTGGTTATCATATCAGGCAAGCCCCTTTTATTTTTAATCCTAAAATGTGACGGTGCCATGTTCCATATTTTAGGATTCTTACATCCTTTTGAATTTTATATTATACTTCACTCCATTTTATAAGGTCTTAGTGAGTAAGTGTAAGTTGTTAGATTACCAAAGATGCATGTTATTTAAGCCAATGTTCAGGTTATCCTTACGTCATTGGATCAAAACCCATGATAAAGAAACAACTATAGGATCCTTCAAATCATGAGGAAGTTAATGTTAGGACCATGAAGATAATAAAAACTTAGGCTTAAGGTGCTCAGACTAAGGTCACAATTGTATTAATGAATACGTCAAGGTCTTAGCATTAAAGTCTTAGACTATGTTGGAAAATATAAAAAGACCTTACATAATGTCGTTAAGTTAGGCCATAAGGAACTTTAGAAAAGGAGGAAATAATGAAGTGGATCATGTTTCTTATTCATGTTGTGTTAAGAAACATGACTAAGCCCTGAATATGCATTTTATATTTAAGTCTATAAACAAATTTTAAAATTATTTTTTACCAATTTGGTTCCCACCTTTACTCAAATTTGAATCAAGGGTTTTCTAGGGTTTTGGAATAAATAACCCATGGGTATGCATGCCATGGAAATTACAAATTAAAGCCCTAATGAACTTCATTACCAATGTTATCCCAAATTAAAGCAAATTAAAACCACATAAGATTGTCTCTTAATAAAGTTGATGATCTTAAAATTCTATAAATGACCTTTGTAGAGTAAAATACTCTACATTTTATTTTGAGTTTTAGTTGTGCACTCCAAGTTTTGACCCTGTGCATTTCAATTTCGAGGCAATGATGTTTTTGACACAGAGCACAAGCATGAGTTTCATTTTTGCCTAAATTTTGTCTAAGTATCAAAGTCGCACAGAACATGCCAAGTGTTATTAGTCAGGACACATTTTATAATTTCTATAAGTTGTGCAGAGACCACCATGTGTCCTGGTATAACTCAGTGGAGCATGACAAGTGTCGGCATTCGCATTTCAAGTTTCTTATGAGTTTTGAAAGCTTATTTTAATAAGCTTTTCTCGGAGTACTGCGGAGAGCGCCAAATGGAAAATGTGGAAGGTTTCAATATGTTTCTCTAAAATTAGCAGAAAGTGCCTCGTGTCCCTAGCTTAAGTTAGTGGAGACCGCCAAGTGTCAACATCTGCACTTTCTCCATTTTATATCATTGTTGGGTAAAGACTATGGTGGACCTCAGGTTTTATTTCTAAATTAAGTGGAAGCCACCAAGTGTCATCATTTGTGTGAATCTAAAATGAGTCCCAAATGTTTTTATAGTATAGCTAGAGCCCTGCGGAGACCGCCACATGTCACCTTCCGTAGGATTCTAAAAAAGTATCTAAAGCTTCTATAGAAAAGCAGAAACAACCATGTGTCATTTTTTAAATATCAGCAGAAAGTGCCACCTGTCCCCGTTGCCCTTTTAAAGCTGCTCAGGCAAGAAGTGTTATGGGTCCCATTTTTTGTAAGTTGATAAAGTTAAAAAGTAGTAGACTATGACAGATGTCAAAGACAGAGCACTCCCAATACAAAGACATAGTAAAGAGTATAAGTAATGCATAAAGTGTCGTGTGTCTTCTATAAGTGCTACAGAAGCTACCAAGTGTCATTTTCTAGTGCCTCTGGAATAATGAGACAGTTTTCAAGTGAAACAAGTGGATGCTACCAAGTGTCCTCACTCGTTTCATAGTGGGAAGTGTCACATCTATCTAATTCAGCCAATGATCATGTAAGGAGACTAAACATTTCAAATTCAAGAAATATATTTTGTTAGACACTTCCAGTTAAGTTCCAGTTTGGTTAGGTCATTGGGATTTAATCATGCAGAGAGACTAAATGTTTTAGATCTAAGAAATATATTTTTTTAGACACTTCTATTAAGTTAGAGTTCAGTTAGACCGTTGGGAAGGGAACGTGCGGGTAATCTAGAGCTAGTCCTATGCTATAAATATGGGTACATACCACAAGGAGAGAGAGAGATCACAAGATAATCATCATCAGAATAGAGAGAGATTTTTTTGCAAGAGATTGTTATCAAGAAGTTTTTAGACTTTCTTGCTATGGCCATGAATATCATTTGCCTTTGTTCTATTTTCTTGAGATAGAAAGTTTGTATAAATATACATGTATATGTGCCTTTTATGTGGCTGGAAAGTAATAAGAAAGCTGAATTCTGTGCCTTTGCTGATATTTTCTTTGTTACTGCAAAACATCATCTAAGTTGTGAGCCTTTTATTCTATTTTTTTTCATCTTTTACATTGATCATGCATTGTTTTCTCTTTAATGTAATTGAATCCTAAAGATAGCTTCATTGTGCTTAGTATTAAGGATCAAATTAAATTTAGGTACATCACCATAGTTACATTTTATTTCATTGCATTGGTGATTCCATTTAATTTCTATCCCTTTTCTCACAATACATTCAAGATAAAGAAGAGCCAGCTTATTTAAAATATGGAGGTCGTTTCAAGTCGCAAGTCCCACATTCCTAAAACTTCCCATTGTTGGTGTTGGAAACAGCACAATTCTAAGCAATCAATATTTTTTGGCATGCCCGGTGGGACCATCTTGAAGTTTATTTCAAGATCGTATGAACCAAAGAGCTACAAGGAGTTAGAGCTGTGGACCAATAACAAGAGCTCAATCTACTCTGAATCAAGGTATTTTTTTACCACCATTGATAATTAATTCAAGAAGAAAAGTCAATTAGTTTGTATCAACACCAATAGTAAACATGGGAGCACCTATACCCCCAAGGAATTATGCAATTTAGAACACTGGTAGTCCTTTGATTATTCCAGTACCACCAGCCACTTAGGATCCTATTCTAGTAAATGCCCTGAAAGCTCTACCCAAATTCAGTGGGCAAGATTTTAAAACACTTGAAGAACATCTACAGGATGTATTTGATGTCTGTGTAATACATGTGATCACACAACAAAATGTGGCTATAAGATTGTTAGTAGCTTCTTTTAAGGGGAAGGCTCTAGAATGGTACAGATCTTTGACCCCAAATACAATATCTACATGGGATCAACTTCAAGATCTTTTCTTTGAAAGATTTGAAGAAAAGGGTGATAAATCTTCTTTATTGCAACAACTGATTACTATCAAAAGGGCACCACAAGAAGCAACGCCTGATTTGAATTCAATATTTCAAAAGACTTGGGAAAGAATTCCTACTATAGCAAGACCATTACTAGGTATGGCTATAGTATTTTATCTTAAAGCCTTAAATTCAGATATATCAATAATGATTCAATCATTTGGAGGTTAGACTCTACCAGAAGCCTATGACTATGCAGTCAAAGCTGAAAATAAATTAATAGATGCTAGAAATTTTCCCCCAAGGCCTCCCATGCCCATGTTTCTAGAGATTGCCTTACCTTTGCCTCAAGAATCCCCTAATTCCATAGCCCCACCTATGTTTATGTATACATTTCCTCAACAACCTTCTAAAGAACTTGTCCTTGTTCAATCATCTAAGATGGATGATGTCAAGAACATCTTAAGGACATTTTCTAATGAGATAATTAACCTTAAAAGACATCAGAATCCTTATCCTAGACCCAAATAGCAAGGCTACCAAGGAAATAGATTTCCACCACAGTTAAACCAATATCAGGGTCTTCAAAGGCAAACTAACCCTCAGCTAGCAAACCAATTAGTTGCAGTCCCTACACCCTCACAGACTATTCCCCATAATCCAAACAGGGAGATTATTCAAGGGAAAAATTATTATGCAGATGGCACCAATGCCTGGTGTTTCCCTTGTAATAATGCTCATATGCCCAGAGATTGTCCTATGGGTAATCTACAACAAAAGATAGCAAAGCAAAGGAGAATGGAAGGATAATTTGCAAATACTTCTGACACTCAAGCCTACCAATCCCCTGGGATGAAAAATTGAGTCATAATGGCCTAGATGCAAGGGATATCCTTAAATCAAGAATAAGAAATATCCCCTGAGCATGATTTGTTTTCATGGGTTGAAGATGAAGAGTCAGTATTCTTAAATGAAGATTCTACTTCCAAGAAGCCATTGGTATAATCAAATTACTACACCAAATCAAAGAGAAGGATGATAGAACAACCTGAAGTCAAAAATAATGAGACTGTGGGGAATCCTCCATTTCAAAGTCATCAAAACACAGCTGCTAGACAAGAAATACCTTAGCTAGTGTAGAAGCAAGTAATTTATAGAAAATTTCAAGAAAAATTAAGGTACCCTTATTATCCTAGAACCCAAACACTAGGACCAATGAATGTGGTGGATCAACTGAAGAGGACCCTAACACATGTGTCAATATGGGACATATTAGCTATTCCTAAGCAAAAGACACTGTTTCAAGAAGCTCTACAAGGCCAAGCAGTGCCTAAACATAATGGTACCAAAGAAGGACCTACTGATAAGGAAAAGTTCAAAGACACAGTTCCTCTATAGACAACAACCCTTTTAAATAATGCACCAGAGGTAAGAAAATTCAAACCAAAATCCTTCTATTTGACTTTGATAGTTGGAAAGAAACATTTACATAATGTAATGATAGACTCAGGGGCCAATACTATAGTAATGCCTAAACAAATAGTAGATGATTTAAAAATAAAGTATGAGCCACTTGCTAGAGGAGTTATGCAACTAGATGGGAAATTGGTGCAAACAATAGCGAAGATTAAAAAACTCCCATTGCAATTGTATACTTGCCCTAATATAATTGTCAATCAAGATGTGGTAGTCATAGATATACCCCCTATATTTGGCTTATGTTTATCCAGAGATTTCACAGCCAAGATATGAGGTTATATGTCACTTGATTGGTCTCACCTCATCCTAAGAATGAAATATGGTTCAAAAATGAAAATACTATCTAATTCACTATCTAAGGATCACATCACCATTGAACCAACCTCAAATTTAGAGGTAGCTCATGCTATGCTGAATAAAGAAGAAAAGGTCTTTGTTGAAGAGTTAGGTGACTTGATTGAACATGACCAAGAAGAGGAAATAACTAGTTATTAACTATGATGCAAAGTGATCCATATGGAAATTATTATTCTACTGGTCTAGGCACTTATGTCATATTTGATGAAGATCATGAAATCCCAAATGTTTTAAGAGAAGAACCGCTAAAGAATCAAGAATGTGAAAAAGACTCAGAAATATGGACCTTAAATTTTGATGGGGCTAGAAGTAAAAATGGTGATGGAGCAGGAATTTGTCTTGTTGCTCCAAATGGTGAGAAAATTTTAAGATCTATCCATTTCCAATTTGCTTGTACTAATAATGATGTTGAATATGAATCCTTAGTACATGGGCTCATGTTAGCCAAGAAAAAGGGAGTAAAGAATCTGATAGTAAAAGGAGATTCAGAACTAGTGGTGAAACAAATCAGAGAAAGGCAATAACCAAAAATGTAAGGATAAGATCCTATAGACACAGAATTTGGGACTTAATATAAAATTTTGAAGCTTTTAATATTGAAGTAGTTCCTAGAACCCAAAATTTTGAAGCAGATAAGATGGCACAGATTGGCTCACAATTTGACCCAGCAACTGGTCTATTAGTCAACAATGAGTCAGTAAAAGTTATAGTAAGGCCATCTATCCCAGACAATGATGAAAATTGGCATGTCTTTGAAAATTATTCTCAAGTACTCTCATTTTTTCAATAGTCAAGAGAATTTCCTGATCAATTGCAAACCAAAATTGAAGAAGCATATGGAGACCAAGTTATTCAATTAAAGACCAATAAGCTTCCCAAAGGCTTGATTACTTTAGGAAACCTATTTGATCCAGAAGATGTAAGCCTAGAGAAGAAAAGGTTTCAAGCAAATAAAGTAGATTATTCTGAGATACAAGTGAGTGAAGGGAGGAAACTAAAGATTCAAAATTCTGTAACTCAAGAGGAAAGGGAAAGACTAATTGACTTGTATAAAAAATATGACAGAGTAATAGCTTGGACCTATGAAGACCTTCATGGCTATAATAGAGACATCATTCAGCACACCATAGAACTGACTAAAGGATCTAAGCCAATCAGGTAGAAGCAGAGGCTAGTGAATCCACTGATTGAACCTCTAATGGTGGATGAGTTGCAGAAACTCTTAGAATATAAAATTATTTTTCCAATCAAACACTCAACCTGGGTATCCAATCTAGTACCAGTAAAAAAAAATGGTGACATAAGGCTTTGTGTGGATTTTAGAGACCTAAATAGAGCATCTCTAAAAGATCAGTATCCCCTGCCCTCTATGGAACAAATTTTATAGACTGTGGCTAGATCAGAGAGATTTTTCTTGCTAGATGGTTTCTCTGGATACAATCAGATTTAGTTGGTCGATGAAGACCAACACAAGACTGCATTTACTACCAAATGGGGAAAATTTACATAAGGAATCATGCCATTTGGCCTATCAAATGCTGGAGCCACTTTTCAAAGAGCAATAGATGTAGCTTTTAAAGAACTCATAAATAAAATCATCCTGATTTATCTTGATGATCTCACTATTTTTTCCAAGAATGTTGTTGATCATTTTGATCAACTGGAATCTATTTTTAAGAAGTGTCAAGAGTTTGGAATATACCTAAATCCCAAGAAGTGTATTTTTTCAGTACCTCAAGGAAAACTACTATGACATATAGTATCAAAAGAAGGTGTCTCTATAGATCCAGAGAGAGTAGCAGCCATAATGAACTTGCCTCTATCAGTAAATAACAAAGTAGTTTAGTCCTTATTGGGAAAGATTAATTTTTTCAGTCAGTTCATTTTCGAATTTGCAGGCCTAGTGAGACCAGTGACACTCTTGTTGAAGAAAGACCTGGTGTTCAAGTGGACTATAGAAGGAAGGCAAGATTTTTAGGAGGTCATGAAAGCAATTTCAACAGCCCCAGTACTTAGTAACCCAAACTTCTCTAAGTATTTTATAATGTATTTTTATGGAGGAGAGTTTAGTATTATTGTTGTCCTAACATAGAAAGATGATCGACAAGAGGGAGAACACCCAATAGCCTTTTTCTCAAAGACTCTTAGGGAGTATGAATCTAAATACAACTTTGTGGAGAAACAGGCATATGCTATGGTAAAAGCCCTCAAGAAATTTAGGCATATGGTATCAAGAAGTAAGATTTTGATACTTGTGGCTCATCTTAGTGTCAGAGAATACATTATGGAGGGTGAAATTATTGAAAAAAGAGAAAACTAGATAACAAAGATCCTTGAGTATGATGTAGAGGTCAGACCCACTAAGCTGGTTAGAGGTAGGGGGTTATGCCAATACATGGCTTAAGATATGGAAAAGATGATAACTGAAGAAACAGAAAAGGAAACTATGTTGAGGATAAAAGAAGTTGATCAGAACTCCTAGGTCACAAATAGAATCCATTTTATGAAACATGGGATTTTTCCAAAAGAGCTCTCTCAGGACAAGAAGAGATACTATAGGCATCAAGGGGTCCATTTTTTTTTAATTGACAAAGTTATTTTTAGAAGAAATACTGATGGCATACTTTTAAGATGCATAGAGAAAGATGAGGCTCAAAAAATACTACATGAAATGCACCATGGAGTCTTAGGTGGAGATTTTTATACCAAAACCAAAGCTATAAAGATAACTCAGGTAGGTTATTTCTAGCCCACTTTATTTATAGACTATTATAAATTGGTCAAAAAGTGACAATCTTGTCAGAATTATGTGGGGATGAGAAGGAATGCAACAATGCCCCTTAGTCCTATAATTGTTGTTGAACCCTTTGCTCAATGGGGTCTTGATTTCATTGGAATGATCAATCCAGTGTCGAGTATGGGACACAAATGGATTTTAACTACCACTGATTATTTTACCAGATAGAGTGAGGCAGTGCCACTCAAAGAAGCAATAAAAAATGTGATCTTAGATTTTCTAGGAGGTATCACTACTCGCTTTGGGCCTCCTTGTACCATAATTTCAGATAATGCTAAGGCATTTTTAGGGGCAATAGTATTTGATTTTGCACTAAATAATGGAATTTATCTAAAAGCTTCCTCAAATTATTACCCTCAGGGTAATGGTTTGGCATAATCAACCAACAAGAACCTGATTAGACTTATTAAGAGAATAGGGACTGATCATCACAAAGAGTGGCATAAAGTGCTTAATATAGCACTGTGGGCAGATAGAATTATGCCTAAGTAAGTGACAAATATGTCACCATATGAGTTTGTCTATGGTAATCCTACTGTAATGCCCCTAAGCTTGGAGATTCTGACTCTCTAGTTATTAACATAGATTGAAATTGAGGAAAATGGCCCCATATAGGTTAGACTTGCTGAACTCTTGGAAGTTCAAGAAAAGAGGAATACAGCACATGATTCATTAATGAAGCATCAAAAAATAATCAAAGACTGCATCGATAAGAATAATTCAAACCCCCATTTCGAAGTAGGCTTATTTTTTTTAAAATGGGATGTGAGCGCTACCAAGCTGGGTCAACACACTAAATTTGAAGCAATGTGGATTGGCCCCTACAAGATTCGTGCATTTAAAAATAAAAATTCATTTGAGCTAGAAATGATGGAGGGTGAACTTGAAAATATTCTTATGAATGGGATCTACCTAAAACATTTCAGTTAAGTTGTATCTCCCATGTATTATAGTTAGATAGTTTCCCTTTCCTTGATGCTCTATTTTCTCATTTTTCTTTCCCACTCTTTCTTTTAAATAAGTGTTCTTTGAACACATGGCCGCGGCTCTAATCTTTTCAAAAATTTTGAAACTCTCAAATTCATTAAGTCTCTCTCAAAATCCTTAAATTCCCCAAGGTACCTTTACGCAACCACTTCTATGGCGTGTCTGATTCAGTGTCCCACACAGATTTAATAAGATTTGCTAATGATTATCCAATTTTAATGCCATTTTTGAGACTTGATGTGTCATTAAATACCCAAATAAAAAGAGTTAAGGCTTAACAACTTCTCAAACATTCTTATGTCTGCTATAAAAATCCATGGTACGTACAATTTAGCTTCATAACAAAAATTTCTTAGTAGAAGTGCTTTCCCTGTTGCAAAGCTTCCATACTCATTACATAAGTTCACTATTTCCAAGTATAGATATAGATATGGAGGAGGCATAGCCTTCACAACAGGGGTCTAGGATTTACGAATCCACTGATAAGATTCTCACTAGCAAATCATATGCTTCAGCCCCTGTACAACCCTTAAAGACCTATCCATGGACTAGAGTCCCCGAAGTTGGTTATGCGATTGACCCAACAAAGGTGAAGGATTTTGCCAACAAAATCACAGACCCAACCCTTAAATTTTTTTTCAAATCTCTGTGAGAAGGGACACACCATAGATTTATTTAGAGGGCTAAGGCTGGACAATACGAAACATTCACAATGAGGATATGAACTTCTCAACTGGCTCAATTCATTGTCCTAGGTGTACATCCGTGCCCTGACTTAGTCAAAATATGTGCCAAAATATTTCATGCACCCTCAAACACCATACAATAGGGTTAATTCATGGTGCAAATTACACTAAAGGCTATCAAGGACATGTTGGCCCTATATCATGACAAGACAGCCACATTTCCCACCATTGCCAAAATGCAAAAAATGTGGGCAAATGTCAATAATCAATTGAGGTTTCTAAGATTAGAATTGCAATCAGGGGAAGATGATACCACTGTGCCAGTACTTCCAACAAGAAGGGCACAATTTGCATAGGCTAGTCAAGAGGCACTATCCATGATGGCATTCATTTTTGAAATGAAAGAGGATATAACTATCTACAAAGGAAAAATGGCCATTCTCTTTAGATTAAAAATTGTAGACAAATCTCAAGAGAATCGATTAGATTTCTCTGAGTAGATTGCCTATTCAATGGTTGACCAGCTCACCCATTTCAAATCTAAAGGGTTTTTTAGGTATTCTTCTTATTTGTTTCACCTCATGTTGTATCAAAACTCTGGCATCTTTTCCCAATATATGCATCTGAATATGTATGACCCAAGTTTTTGTCATAATAGGACCATTCTTGTGTCTGCATGGAAACATATCTTATCTAAGACATCTGACCCATATGAATTTTGGGAAATTTTTGTTTCCCCTACCTTTTATCACTTAAGCCCAGAGCCTGTTGAAAATAGTTTAACTCCAAGTATCAGAGGCTTAATGACAAATTGCACTATTCCTTGTGACTACTTTTTTGGGTCCCATCATACTATCATTAGGGTCCATGGTTTCAATAGAGAACCATTGTTGCTACCCAATATTTTGACTCTTAGATTAGCATTCTCAAAGGTCACCTAGTAAGTGTTTGTGGTTGATAATGACTATGGCACTGGGAAGAAGAAGAAGAAGAAGAAGAAGAAGAAGAAGAAAATGTATGATATTCCATGGGTACAGAAAAACACGGCCCTAGAGGTCAGAGATGTTGAGAACTTGTTGCTAAGGAAGCTAGCTTTCTTAGGTTTGTTTCTGATTGAAGATAAATGGGGATATGACCCAAGCAGTTTCATAACCTCATGGTCAAGAATAACAAGGTCACCACTAGAATTGTGCATGAGGGTCATCCTTTTTGGGAAGATAGAAGAAACCTTAAGGAAGATATTCTTGATTTATATGTAGAATTGATAGATTTACCCTTGCAAGAGGCTAGAACATGAGAGACCATTTATGATAAGAAAAAGTATTTTGACCTTAAAATCATAATGACTTCTAGTTTAAGAAGGGCATTGAAGAACAAAGATTGAAAACTTGAGAAAATAGAAGCCTATTAGAAGTATCGGCAGGAGATTAGTGAGATAAATCACTCTTTTGGTAATGTAGATTCACATGAGAAATGGGAGGCAATCTAGGATGAATGTCATCTATGTCCTATCTCTATCCCTGATACAAGCAAATTGCAGACACAGGGTGGAGAGTCAGAAGCTAGAGCAGAATCTAGTCATATAGTGCAGGCCCTAGGAAAAACCTCAACTACAGTCGTTGTCGCTGTTTGGCCCCAATCTCTTAGTGCCATTGAAAAAAAAAAGAGTGTGGTATCCTCAACACCGAGAGCTTCTCCATCAGTGTTACCCTTTGGGGTTCCCAATTCTGTATAATCACCACTAGTAGCAATGGTAAACATTAAAGAGAAAGAAACACAAGAAGAAGAAGAAAGGCCAAGGAAACATAAGAGGCTGAAACTTCAACCTAATTTAGAGGAGGTAGAGCCCTCATAGCATCAACCACTGAGTACATCTATTGCTCCTTAGTTATATGTTGTTTCTCCTTCTTCTTCTCAGTCTCTTTCTTCTTCTATAGGGGTGACAATCTCAACTAGCCAAATAATATCCCCTACCACCTCTATTGTGCTGATATCCCAATTTTACCCACCTATTACTACTCACGCTACATCATTGCCTCACTTTTCCCCCTCTGTCCCAAAGAGAATACCTCCTCAAATTTCCCCTAGCCAACATTTAGCTATTCCTTATGGCTTGCCATAGGGTTATCCTTTTGTGGGTGGGCATATTGCGTCTCCTTCTACCTTCCAAACTCAAGTAGACACTAATAAGAAGGCTAGGGAAGCCTAGATGGAGAAAAAGAGGAAGAAATATAATAAAGCTCTGGCTGCACCACATATGAGGTCACTATTTGACCCAATCTAGTAGTAGTAGCAGCTAATTGTGACTCATTTTTCACCTAATGTAATCAATCCAAATGAATAGATGCAGCCTTAAGATTATACAATGAGTGTAGTGGCTATGGATATGTCACTCTTTAGACCACAGGACAGGGTTGAGCTTTTGAAGGAAACCACTTCTTCTATAACTACTAATTATTTGAAAGTATCAAAGAAGCTATAGAAGATGGAGGCTAATTTAGCTCAAAAGAAAGCAAATGATAGCCATCTGGCTACAGAAATCAAAACAAAGGATGTTGAAATAGAGAGTCTCAACAAAAAGTTGTAAGATGCTATTTCTTGTCAGACTCACCAGGCTATTCAGGTCCTAAATGCTTCTTTGAAAGAAGAGCTAACATAGGGGAAAGCTCTAGTGATAGCCCTAAGGTAGGAAAAGACAGCACTATAGAAAGAATGTGAGGAAAATTTTCAATAGGTCACTCAGTTCCAGCAGAAGCTGTTGAATGAACAAAATAATACTGCTACCATACAGGCCCAACTTTAAGCTGAGCAACAAATAACAAAATAATTGACACTTGAGTTGGCTAATAGGCAAAAAAATGTAGTAGTCCTGAACCTAGTCAAAGAGCTATACGTATCAATATGGAAAAGAATATCTAAGGAGATTACTCAGCTCAGACCCTCTCTAACCTTCTTGCTAAATGCACAAAAATTATGCGAAAAGGTGGAGACTTTATTTCAGGCCACTCTGTCCATTGTCTCTTTGAGAGTGTTTGATTCTTAAATGCTGCTACAAAAGCTATATGACACAACTGATGGAATGTTATCAGTAGCAGGGATTAGTGACAAAATGATTGCTATAAAAAGTTTGAATGAAGTTCTCAATTGCAACTCTATAGTAATTAAATGCAAAGAGCTTCTAGATGTGGTAAAAGATGGAATAAAATACATGAGGCAGCATATTGAAGATCTAGTGTAATTGGGTCTTCCCACCCCTTTTCGTGATAACAACACTCTGTTAATGGTTGTTGATATTAAACCTTTATTGTTAGTCAGACAAAATGATCAGTCAGTTTTCTAGGGTTTAACAGATAATTCATTAGTGCCAGAAGTGGAAGCTATCTTGATCCCCATGTCCCAGCTTGAATTTCAATTGAAGGCTGCAGTTCATATTTTGTAGAGTTTTTCACACAAGGACATCATCAACCTTGATTTATCCTTCCAAGAATTACAAAATAAGTAGGGATTATTAGATGCTGAGTGGTCTGTTTCTCAAATAGCCTTACTGAAGTTGTGATTTTTTCCATGTTTTTATATGTGGGAGATTGTGGATTCTTTTTTGAGCAGGCTCAAAATTCCTCAGGGTCACCAAGAACTGTAGATTAAAAATAATATACATTTTATTTTGAGTTTCAGTTATGCATTCCATGTTCTGTTCCTGTGTATTTCAGTTTTGAGGCAGTGAAGTTTTTGACACAAAGTGCAGGCACGAGTTTCATTTTTGCCTAAATTTTATATAAGTATCAAAGTCATGTAGAACATGATAAGTGTCATCAGCTGGGACACATTTTATAATTTCTATAAGTTGTGAAGAGACTGCCATGTGTCCTGGTATAACTCAGCAGATCGTGACAAGTGTCAGCATCTGTGTTTCAAGTTTCTTATGAGTTTCTCAAGCTTATTTCAACAAGCTTCTCTCGAAGTCCCACAGAGGGTGCCAAGTGGGAAATGTGGAAGGTTTCAATATGTTTCTCTAAAAGTAGCAAAAATTGCCACGTGTCCCTAGCCTAACTTAGCAGAGATCACCGAGTGTCAACATCCACATTTTCTCCATTTTGTTTCATTGTTGAGTAAAGATTGTGGTGGGCCTTGGGTTTTGTTTCTAAAGTAAGCAAAAGCTACCAAGTGTCATCATCCATGTGAATCTAAAATGACTCGTGAATGTTTCTATAGTATAGCTAGAGCCCCATGGAGACTGCCACATGTCACCTTCCATAGGATTCTCAAAAAGTATCTAAAGTTTGTATAGACAAGCGAAATCCATCACATGTCATTTATTAAAGCTCAGCAAAAAGTGCCACCTATCCCCATTACCCTTTTGAAGCTGCTCAGGAAAGAAGTGTTGTGGGTCCCATTTTTTGTAATTTGATAAAGTTACAAAGCAGTAGACTATGATAGATGTCAAATATGGAGCACTCTCGATATAAAGACACAATAAAGAGTATAAGTAATGCAGAAAGTGCTGTGTGTCTTCTATAAGTGCCACAAAAGCTGCCAAGTGTCATTTTTTGGTGCCTCCTAAATAATGAGATGGTTTTCAAGTGAAACAAGCAGATTTTGCCAAGTGTCCTCACCCATTTCATAGTTGGAAGTGTCACATGTATCTAATTCAACCAATGATCATGCCAGGAGACTAAACATTTTAGATCCAAGAAATATCTTCTGTTAGACACTTCCAGTTATGTTCCAATTCAGTTAGGTCATTGGGATTTGATCATGTAGAGAGACTAAATGTTTCAAACCCAAGAAATATGTTCTATTAGACACTTCTAGTAAGTTATAGTTTAGTTAGACCATTGGGAAGGAAATGTGCAGGCAATCTAGAGCCAGTCCTATGCTATAAATATGGGTGTAGACCACAAGGAGAGAGAGACCACAAGATAATCATCATTAGAAGAGAGATATTTTTCTTCAAGAGATTGTTATCAAGAAGTTTTTAGACTTTCTTGATGTGGCGAGGAATATCATTTGCCTTTGTTCTGTTTTCTTGAGTTAGAAAGTTTGTATAACCGTGCATGTATCTATGCCTTTTATGTTGCTAGAAATTAATAAGAAGACTAAATTCTGTGCCTTTTCTGATATTTTATGTGTTACTACAAGAAATCATCTAAGTTGTGAGCCTTTTATTCTATTTGTTTTCATCTTTTACATTGATCATGCATTGTTTTCTCTTTAATGTAAATAATCCTAAAGATAGCTTCAATGTGCTTAGTATTAAGGATCAAATTAAATTCAAGCGCATCACCATAGTTAGATTTTATTTCATTGCACTGGTCATTTCATTTAATTTCTATCCCTTTTCTCACAATACATTCAAGATAAAGAAGAGCCAGCTTCTTTAAAATTTGGAGGTTGTTCTTGGTCGCAAGTCCCACATTCCTAAAACTTCCCATTGTTTGTGATGGAAACAGTGCAATTATAAGCAATCAACAACCTTGACATGCTAAAATTTTCATATTTAACTCTGAGGGGTTCTCAAGGGTCCCAATTAAAAAAATGGAGTATTTTGGTCCCAACAAATGATGACTCATGGAAGAAACATAAAAATATGTTAGAACTTAGAGACTATGATCAGACAAACAATTAGGTCATCCACTTTATGTAATCAATATCATCATCTAGACTAGGCCATAATGTAAACAAACCTTACACTTGTGGTTTTTGAGGTCAAATTCTAAGACATATCTAAAATGTGTGTGTGCTTTGATTCCACTTATTATTTTCCACGGGGTTTAGGAAACAACTTCTAGGTTTCATGTCGTTAATCACCTACACTGACTTATCATGTGTTAAAATTTTTATTATGAACCATAGTCTTAACTTAGGAAAGGCTTGGGCATTTCTCTTCTACCAACTAGGTGTCCATCACCTTGATAGAGATGCCTTTGGCTCCACTCATGGTCTTCCTCCACTACTAGTCAAGCATCCATAGCCCCAGTGGAGATTACTAGAATCACTTGGAAAGCTTCTATTTTCGTATTATTGCCTTATTTTTATATTTTCTTAGATATTTAAGATTTAAATAATATTGCGATCTAGGATAACCGAGTTTTATGATTTGAGTTTTAGAAAATCACCTATGGTTGTAACTCTTATCCCAGGTAAGGATGTTACTTAAGTGCTAGTTTTGGGTATACCCTGATGATTTGAGTCTTCATCCCTAACTGAAAGTCCTCTTAAAACTAGTTTGAGGTCAAGATAATGGTTAGGTTCAAATGAAGTGATTGGCCTTTCCATTGGTCTTTATCATTTTCTCTAAGATATAACATCATTCTTTGTATTTCAGAACCATGGTTACTCTTTGCATGGGGTTCATACCTTCATTTTTAAATTGGGGGGCATGTTTTTAAGAAAAATTCGTAACTTCTAATCTCAATATTGTCCTTAGGGACATATTATAATCAAGGAGCCAAGGAAGATGAAATAAACACATAGGAAAAAGAAAGGCAACTAAGAAAAACAAATAAAAATATGCGTGCCTATGTACAAACAAGGGACGAGAAGGAAAGAACATAAAAATAAACTAACTAGCCTACCTATACTAATCTAATCATCTTATAGTTATACTCCATGAGGACCTGAGGAGTAGTAGTAGAGAAATAGTCTTTGAGGTATTTCCCATTGGTGGGTAATGTAAAATTTGTGGCTTATATGTCTTTGATCTTGAAGGTGTTGTTTCCTAATGTTTATAGAATCTGGTATGGGCTAATCCATAGGGATGTGAGTCTTCCATGTTTTCCCTTTAGTTCAAATGCTTTATCCTTGAGGAAAACTATGTCTCTCTGAATAAACACCTTGATTTTGGACCTTTTATCAAACCATATCTTGACTATGGTTTGATGCCTACTAAAACTAGCAAAGGATTTCTCCCTTGCATCTTCCATCTAAATTATATCCAATAATCTAGAATTGGCTAGCTCTTGGCTCTCCTTCATGTACTCTTACATAAATTTATATGTAGGAAACTTGGGAGTGATGGTAAATATGGGTTCCTATCCATACATGAGTAGAGATGGTGAGGCTTTTAAGGATTGCTTGATTTTTATCCTATCAGCCCAAAGTATAGATTTAAGGAGCTTATGCTAAGTCATGGGATTGTATTCAGTACACTTCTTGATTGCCTTCATTAGGTTCTTATTTATTCACTCATAGACTCCATTCCCTTCGGGATAATGGTTGGATGAAAAATTGAGAGTGATGACATTGTCATAATCCCATTCAATCATCTTTATGGATGTGAAGGCAAACAAATTATCACATACTAGGGATACTAGAGTCCCAAACCTAGTTCGAATGTTTTCTTCTATGAAGTTGATCACTTCCTCAATTTTGTATTTTTTGGTGGTTGTAGCTTCATTCCACCTTGTACAATAATCTATGGTAGTAAGGACATACTCATGACCTTTAAATGAGTTGGGGCTGATTACATCAATAAAATCCAACCCCCATTGAGTAAATGGTTTGTCAATCATGACTAGCTATATAGGCATTGTTGTCTTTAGCTCCTTAGTGTTAAATATTTGACATGAGTGGCATTCTCTTACATGTTTATGGGAATATTTAAAAATAGTTTGCCAATAATATCCATCTCTAAGAATATTATTAGTCATGCTCTTCATAGATGGATGTCAACTCCTTAAATTTTCATGAAAGGTACTCATGATTTAGGTGGCTTCTTCTTGAGAGACACACCTTCGATAGACACATTTAAAATTAATCATATATAAAACCCCATTCTTGATGAAGTAGTGACATGCCTTTAATATTAGGGCCTTCTATTACTCCCTAGATATAACTTTAGAACAAGTACAATTGATTAGAAAATGTATGATTAGATCATACCACTCACTAGCTTGAGAGTTTTGTTGATCCACCTGTATAATACTAAACCTAGGGTTACTATTAGAAATCATTTGAATCATACCTTGGCACCTTAATAATTTTTTTATTTTCATCTCTAGGCTATATTCCTACAAGATTTACATCTATTTATCTCTATGTTCTCCCAGTTCATTCTGGCTTAACATAAGTTTGGTGGTAGGGTTAGGTAAGATGGCACACACTTTATTTTCAATAATGTAATGCCTAATTTTCTTAACTACCTTGACTAATGGATATGCTTGTTTGTCATTAAATGACTAATTTAACTTAGAATTCTTTAAATTAGTGCTCATGAAAGCTATTGGGTGGTCACACTCTTCAAATTTTTGAGTTAACACTGCAACCATAGTGTGATCAAATGCAAAGGAATAAAGTTAAAAGTCCCTTGAAAAATCAAGACTTATAAGGATGGGAGCCTAACTGATGGCCTTCTTGATATCATTAAATGCATTTGTAGAATCCAAATTCTATGTGACTTTGGCATCCTTCTTTAGCATGTCATTCAGTGGTTTGACTATTTCTGCAAAATCAAAAATAAACTTTCTTACAAAATTAATTTTACCAAATAATGACTTTAAATCTTTTTTACTATTTTGAGGCTCTATTATAGATATGGCCTCCACTCTTTCAAGGTCTATATAGATCCCATATTTGGTTATAACATAACCCAATAACTTTCCTTCACTCAAACAATAGATGTTTTTCTTAGGGTTCAAGGAAATGCCATACCTTTTGCATCTTTCAATTTTTTATATAAAGGTATGAAGTGATCATCCCTATTTTTAGAAAAAAAAAGTTAGATTATCCATATAAATAATGATACACTTACCTATCAGACCATGTAAGACATGATCCATAGCTCTTTGGAAGGTAGCTCCTTCATGATGAGTCCAAAGGGAATTCTCTTATAAGTGAAGATCCCCTACTTTAAGGTGAATTTTATCTTCATCATGTCCTCCCTATCAAACAATAATTGGTTTTAACCTAGAAATTCATGAAGAAAGGACATCATATCTGTTCTTGAAACAACTTGAATTACTTGGTCTACAGAAGGAAGGTGGTAGTTGTCATTTTCTGATGCTTTGTTCAAATTTTTGAATTTTATATAATGTATAATCTCATTGTTCATTTTCCTGAGTAGCACCAAATTAGCCACCCAAGTGGAGTGCTTAATGAAGAAGACTATCCTATCATCTACAAGCCTCTTAACCTCTTTAAAGATCATTGGTTATAAGATAGGGTTTATAGGCCTTTGATTATACCTAAATGGTTGGTAACTCTCCTTCAAGGGTATGATGGTATATATGATGACCCTTAAATCAAAGATCTTTATGTCATCATAGGACCATGATATGACATCTCTATATTTTGCAAGGAGTTCCTTAAATTTTTTGTTCTCAATGTTTGTACAAGGCTTCCCAACATTTACCAGCCAAGGCTAATCATGAAGGCCCAGATCAATAGCATTATAGTCATTCCCATTTACCTTGGAAACTTTAGAAATATTAGAAAGTTTGTCTTGATCAAAAATTATTTCTAAAGAAATCATCCATTAAGGAATTTTGTTGTCATTCAACTGAATGACCTTACCATCAAATTTATCTTCCCTAGATGTATTCTTGTCATCTTCATCAATAATGTGGTAATCTAATACCCCAAAATTGGTTATGAAATCTAATATCTATTCATCATCATTGAACACATGAAAGTGATTAATGTTATCAGGCACCGAAGGACAAGGGATCAGCTCAATGCTCAAATTTGGAGAAACTTGGTTGGGCATGAGGATGGTTGCAGTAGATGCTAATCCATCAACAACTTAGTTTTCTTCCCTTGGGATGGTAGTGATGATAAAGGCATCAAAGGAATCAATTAGGTCCAAAACTCTAAACTTATATCTTTTAAATTAGGAAATTTTACATTGGCATTTATTTCTAAATTGGTTAACCACTAGTTCTAAATCCCCATAAAGTAGCAGTTATTTAACCTTATTTTTTATGGTAAACTGTAAACATAGGAAAAGTGATTCATACTCAAAAATATTGTTAGTAAATGGGAATTAGATCCTATAGGAATCATGACACTTTTTTTAGTGGGGTAATTCAAGACAACACCAATCCATCATCCAACACTACACTTAGTGCTATCAAAATGTAATTTCCACAATCCAAGAACAATATGAGCATTCTAGGGATCACAAATCTTATTAGCCTCTAGGGTGAACAACCCTAAGTTTGAGTCAATTATGTTGACCCCCTAATTTACAAAATTATACTTAGTTATCATATGCTTCATCCTTGGTTCTATTTAAACCATTATTTGATTAGTGGCCCTCTTCCAAGGTATACATAGATGCTATAAGTCTATAGATATGTAACCATTCAAATCCTTAGTTCATTCCCTACTTAATAAGATTACATAATCATTAGGTATTTCAAATAATCAAATATCAATAAATTATTCTATCCTAGGTTTAGAATTTAGTTACATATGAGCATTTAATAATTATCCTACAACCTTAACTCTAGATTTGTCCAATTGGGTGACAACCTTGTCAAACTTTAGAGGTGTTAAACCATGTTGCTTGCATATACCTACAAGCATGATATTGGTATATTCTCCTAAATATAATAATCAATAATGAAATTTATTACCAAACATCCTAATAGTGAATAAGAAAGGAGGAGATTTAGCTTTGGCTTTATGCACAATCACATTGGCATGATCAGTCTTGAGTGGATTGTTGTACTTCTTTGACATGGATTCTAATAAGAGGTCTCTTTGGTCTATAATTTGTGTGATTTCATGTAATGTGATATTAGCTATTATATTTTTCATGTCCTCAAATATGTTATACCAAATTTTACTATAAGAACTAGGAATTTCAATAGTGGTTTTAGAAGTACTCCCTTTTGGTAGCTCTGGATTATTGCTTCAAGAAGTATCAAGAAGAGTTCCAAAATTATTTGGAGGTGTTGAGGTAGTCAAAGTTTGCCTATCCTCTTTGTTTATTAAGGGGTATGTCTTATTAAAGAACTATTGATAGGCCTGGACCTCTTTAAATATCTCATCAAACTCATTTTCCTCTTGAAGGGGGAAGTCAAAGGTGTCTACCATGAAGGCCTATTTAGATGTCTTAGATCCAGAGGTACCTGCATCACTTTATTTTTTAGGGACCACTTAAAATATATCCAAATCCTCTTGGAAATCCTAAAAGGATTTGAAAAATTCTATACAATTGATTTCCCCATGCTTGGCTATGTAATGTACCCTATAATAGTTAGACAATGCAATATGATTAGGATTAATGTCCATAGTCTTCTTATTGAAATATGGTTCATTAGCCTTGTTATTATGAAAACTATCATTTCTAAAACTGTTTCTTGGACTATAAAACCTTTTAAATGAGAAATTCCTACCAGAGTGCATTTCTGTATTGCCTACTTGTTTCTACAATTGAAGAAAATAAATGCTTAATTTTTGAACCATTTTCAAGATAGACTCATTCTTATTTTTTGGAGTTTAAAAATTATGCACCTAATTATTGTTAGCACCTATATCTCATACTAAGCCTCATTGATCACATACATTAAATCCATTATTAGGATGACTCAAGAATCTTAGATGTTGATTTGGTGCGACATGACTTAAGGGAAATTGATTTAAGTTTGGAAGTTGGTTTAAAGTTGCGAGATTTTCATTATTATTAGGGAACAAGTTCATCACAGGCATATGTGGGTTCACATTTGGGACTAAGTGAGCCATTTGTCCCTAGGGATACATTTGATCGTTAATGGTCTCTAATTCAAAGTAGGCCAAGGCCAACGAAGCTATAGTTGGGATGGATCTCTTCAAGAATACAAAGGTCATGGGATCTACTGCACTTCATAGATCTCTAAAGCTAGAACATCATTAGGCTTATTAGGCTTTATGGTTCTACTATACATCTTTTGAAACCTAGCATTAATTAACCTAATAGGTTCACTATTGTCTCTTATAATAGTGGTCAATTGATGGTAAATAACACAAGGACTAACAATCTTTAAAAATTGATCAATGAACATACTATTGAAATCATTCCAAGTCATAATATAATTATCAGGTAATTTTATAAACTACTTAAAACCTACATATTTAAAAGTTAAATGAAATAGCGTATATGCTACATCCTCATGTATGACATTAAGTATACTTAAGGTAGCTTTGATAGACTTTATATGTTTGTTAACAGTTATTATTCTGGTTGGACTAAATGTAGGTAGATATTTCTCAGGGTTCCTTGGGAGATCATGAACTACCCCTAGTACGTTAATTGAAGAATCCCCCAACCATGCCATACTTGGATGAAGGTCAAAGACATAAATACCTTGAAGAGGTAAACTCAGAAGAGACTTGGATCTCTTCCATCTACCTTTATCATGTTTGGCTCTCCTATTTACCTCGAGCTCAAGTAAAGGCTCTCTGGTTAATGAGACTGCTCTTGTTTAGATATTGGGTAATTATAGCTTGAAATTCAAATATCTTTCCTAAAATATGATGTGTCAAGTTAAATTTTATGAAGAACAAGATTTAGACCTTCACATTGAGTTTATTTTGTAAAGGGGATATGAAAATTTACAAAGGACATTGATATTTGATTGAATGAGCTCAAAGGTATGCCAAATTACGTAAATATGCCCTATATTTACAAGTTTAAGACTAAAGAAACTCAAATCTATGAAATATATGCCCACCTTTGATCAAAACAAACCGTTATAACCTAAGATATTTGGATTTTCAAAGTTAAAGCTAATTTAAAAGAAACAAACACCAATTCTCAAATAAAATCAATGGAAATAAAAGGGGTGCTAGAGACAACAAAGATAAGTGATATTTATACCTTTAGGTAAAGAATTCACTTAAAAAACATGAAGATATACTAATCTTTAGGTGAAAGAAAACTAAGATGAGTACTGATTCAAAGAATTCCTGCCCTCTTTCTAGTGCCAACGAGAGCTGTCCTATTGATGCTTCTAAATATACCACATATGCGCTTAGTGTTTAGATAACATTTCTCATTTTAAAATTTAAAAAATTTAGAGCATGAGTTTTAGGTTTTGACAATCTAGCTACCTATGCTGAAATAGAAACAAATTAAGATAGTTGTTCCATAATTTTTGTATAATTTGGTGGTTTGGATCCACCTTGGCCCATTCTGTGTGAATAGTTGTTGATACTTAGTAAGTTATGTCCCAGTTTTAAGCTACAGACTAATCTAAGTGGATATTTATAATGTAACTAAAATTAAAGTGATCTTGGTGTAAAAAAGGAGCAAAGAGGAGGGTAAAGAATAAAATAAGTGAGCAATTTCCAATTTTAGTCTTCAACATTATGACAATGTATCAATGGCAACTGAATATGCATTTAAGAAATATATAATGAAACATATCCTAAACTCAAATCTCACTATATATCAGACAAACTTCAAAGGAAAACATTTAAGAATCACATGTAAGAACCAAGTCTACTTTAGGAATTTACCACTATAATCAAATAGCAATTATACATCTAAATACAGAGCAAAATGAAAAAAAGGAGAACCTAAGATCCTTCAACTAATCTATCATAGGCACAAATCAAAAAACCTATGATTAAAGAATGCTATTTAGAATTCAAAGACACTATACAAATTCAAGAGCTCTACTAACAAATGAGATAAAAGTTATATTAGCAATTAAGACATCAAAAATGGATAGTCCTTGCATAATTACTTTATCTTATTAATTGCTTCAAGTATAAAAAAATTTCTCATAAAACTCTCTCTTCTTTTACTATGGTCATACATGCTTTTATAGGAATACTAGGTAATATATCAATTAGTTACGAAATGTAGGTGTACAAAGATAGGGGTAGTTGTCTAAAATACAAGTGATTTTTCAAATTGTATTTACGTAGAGGAATATATGCTAATAAACTAGCATATGCCTTCACAAAGGGGTATTCTACTTCAAAATGTTAAAAAACTTTTACAAAATAGAATATGCTTAATTTTATGGTGGGACCTTTGGCTGTCACTGCTGGAGGATGCTCATGGCTCTCTCATCCTATTTTTCAATTAAGTCTAGGTCCACAATAAGCTTCATAATTTTTTCTTCTTATTGATTTATCAGGTCATTAAATTCTTTATCATTTATTTCCATGGCTGCTTTGATACTCCTAGATATGTTTATTCTTTCCCCTACATTGAGTATCATGGCCAAGATTTTGTTGTTTTCATCCTCAGATCTTCCTTGGCCTTTTCCTCTAATTTTTTGGGTTACCAAAGTATCCCTATGCTTGAATTCGTTATCACTAATGATCCTAAGGGTATTGGGTTATGTAAACTTTGTAAGAATGATAACAAGAAGTTGTTCAATTCTTAAAACTAGTTCCCTATCTTCTTTTCTGACCCTTTCCATGCCATTATGCCATGCACTCAAATTATGAACCTTTTTAATCAAAATTCATATAATTGTGCTTAAATTCCATAAACTAATGGTTTTAAAATTTGGGATCTACTTATTTCCTTGAATATTGAGGATTTGAGCTATTTTATCCATAAATCCCTATCACTAGGTGACAAAACTCTTGGGTATTTCATATTCCCCTTCTAATGCACTTTGCCTTAATTTCATCAACTTAACTTCCTCAAACATGTCATAAAATGACTTGTCAAGTAGATTAATTATTATGTTTAGCATTGATAGAATTTCTTATTTTCTAATTTTTCTTTCACCCTTTCCAAGTTCTAGATCTTCTACTTCATTCCTTGGACTCCCACTTTAGCTTGTATTGATTGGGCTTTAATTAAACTTTCCAAATCCTCCTCATGAATTGCAACCTTTCCAAGTTTCTAGCCACCCACTAGGGTTAGTCCTACAAATGGTTCCACCTTATGAAAGGTGAATTCTTCTTTCCCAACCACAACTATCCTAGTTGTTATTTTTTCCAACCTAGATATCTCAGGGTTGAATGGATAGTAGTGATTAGTTACTTAAATTAGGGAAGTTCTCGGACCTCTACACTTGAGCTAGTAGATGCTCCCAGAGCATCTATCTTCTTGATTTTTATCCCTTTAATGACCACAATTCTTCTTTCTTCCTGATCTTTCATTATAGCCCTTATCAAAGGCTTCATTTCATCTTGTATTCCCTCATTAGTGACCCTTGTCATGGCCCAATAATGAGAAAGAGAGGGGATATTGTGAAACGTTCCTTAGATGAGCTAGTCAGGAATGACTAGTCCATATATTAGAAATTCGTCACTAAAGAGATTGAAAACATGGGCTTCTTCCTTGGTCTTACTAAGACCAAGGCCAATTCTAAATTTATCTTCTCTTGAGGTGCCATAGGGATTATAGATCCCTTCCTATTATTTCCTTTGAAGGGTCCTCCTCTACACCTAAGCCATAGGACTCTACAAGTTCCTTGAGGGCACCCTCAGGTGTCTCTTTTGGTTCCAAGGCTATCATGTGAATGTACTAGATTTGAGAAGGTATATTTTACATGGTTGAGGGTAATAGACATTCTCCAAGTGTTTCTTCTAATATTATCTTTTCAGCCTTATCGTTTCTATTGCCTTTATGACCCTAAATTTGCTTGACCTACTATTGGAGTTGTGGCTACTCTATTTGAATTCAGTTATGGTCTATTATTGATATTTCATTTAGTAAATGGTATTGAACATGGTGAATTTTCCATGTTATCTAGATGACTTGTTGTCCCTGACCAATCTGTGCTTGAGCTTAATAGTATGGCCTTGGATCCTAGCCAATACCTCTTCATAGTTCTTAGCCATAATATATATGGCATCATGGACACTAAGTTAATGTGCATATTCTATATTTGAGATATTATTAGCCTTTAGATGGTCACCAACACATTCCTTGGATCCCACATTTAGATTTCATCTAGTTGGAACCCAAACCAATCCATTTGTGTAGACATAACCTCCACCTACTTCCAATATTTTATTTTGGTTTTCTCAATATTCAAGGTGAAGGGGTGGAGTAGGCCTTTCCTTTTATCTTTATAAGTCCTATTAATGTCATGGATGAGTTGGGAAGAAATTTACTACTCTACAATTTTATTTGGAACATATGTTGGTAGTTGGTAAGGTTGAGTCATGATTCCTTCTATCCTTATGACTATGCAATTAGGATAATACCATATGTCCCCTATAATTTCAACATACCTCTTGATGATGGGGTGAAGACTAGGATGGGGACACCTATGATTTCATCCACTATAATGGGGTAGATGTATTCATAAATAAACCACATTTGATTCATGTACGTGAAGATGTATAACTTGAAATAGTAGTGTGAAATGGTTTTCCTACCCTCACAGACCAATTCTTAATGCTAAGGATGCTGACTAAATAAAGAAGGGTATCAAGTGGGTATGACATCATGTATAATTGTTAGGAGGTATTTATTTTGATGGTGATTAATTTCTTAGCGAGGAAGATACCAATCAAATCTCTAATTGGAGGGGTAACTTTTTCCTCCACTAGGAAGTGCACATATGAGACCCAAACCTTATATACGTAAGTGGTTGAAGGGGCACCAAAATATCTATTTAACAAGGTCATTATCACCCTAATGCCCTATATGAATTTGATGATATGTATTTTTCCATCAAGGCTCCTAAAGATGTGAGGTCCTTGGTGGAGCCAGGGTATTAGGATGGAGTCCAGGTCATGGTTATTGGTCCATTCCCTCATTTTAGGAAGGTTTGTATAGGGAAAGGGGAAATTATATTAATTCTCAAAAATAATTTGGGAAATGTATCTTACCCATTTTGAGGTACCTTCCCTAATGATCCACTCACCATCTATACTACAATCAACAAATATAGGGGAAATGATGTCAATGTAGTACAATACCTATGGTTTTACCATGGATTGATGAAGGTCAAGAATTTCCATTGTAATGAGGTAATAGTGTCATTAGTTTGTGGTGGCATTTCTCTACTCATACATTGAGATGGGTTGTAATCCTTATATCATAAAGAAGAGTTCAAACCAATTTCTAATGCCTTGGATATTCAACACTATGAGGTCCAATTTTGTATCCTTGAATATCGAGCCCTCATTGTCTATTTCCAAATAAATGTTAGCCTCTTCCTTTAATTGCTACCTATTATCTACCATGGTCTCCACTTATTACTAATTATTCATGTATGATTATATATGATCTTAATGAAATCTCTCGCATGCCTAGAAACACAATTAAGTTATCCTTTGATTGAATAGTATAAAATTGAAGTCATTTGGGTCACTTTTATCCATGGTTTAGGGTTTTAGAGCTTTAATGGTGGAATATGTTTAGGCTTCAGCTTATACATGTTCTAAATTTGATTTGGACTTTTTCTTTCATACTTTTATGTTTTTGAGCCCATGAGATCTTGAATTTTATCCTTTTCTACTTATGTGATGCTTATGTGGCATTGGTCTTGACCTTTTGTGTCATTTTTCATAAATATAATTTGAACACTAGCTATTGGTATTTAAAAATACCTCCTTCATTTCATGTCTTAGGATCAAAATCCTATATTAGCATGAGCCATTGACTATAATCTAGGCTCTTGGATCCTGATTGGGTCTCTCTATTGCAAACTATGTGATCGTGACACTTGGTGTTTTACATGCCTTCTCCACACTCCAAATATTTTGTTCATTCATTCATTGATATAGTATCATCCATGTGGAGAGCTTACGGGCCTTTGAAAATTCATTGGTACATTCACACCATTGGATCAAATCTAGTGAGGAAGTGTGAACTATTGATTTACAAATAATGCTCAGATGTTAAGTCAGTTTATTTTTAAAGTCATGATCTAGGCTTAAGTTAGTTATGCTGAGGTTTATTTCATGTTTAATAATCAAAAAATAAACCTTAGGATAAGGAACATATGCCTATGTTCCCAATTTATAATGAAGGGGCAACGATCTAAATAGTTTAGGCCGCCACATATAAAAACCTTTGGTTAGCTTACACTCTATGTGACAAGGGCTTCTGCTTTTAACTTAAGACTTAGAATAAGTTCAAATTTTAAAGTTCATGAAAAAATTACATGAGGACCCTTGTGTATAAATTTAGACAAAGAATTTAGATTTAAGACCATTTCCATATTTTTCAGGCTGAAGGCTCCCATTATTGAACATTTTTTAAGCATTTCCTTCAGATTAAAAAGCCACTTTTGAGTTAAAATATTATTTTGAAATGCCATTTGAACACTAATAAATATATTCCATTGGGTTAAAATTTATTGTCTTACGAACATCAAATACACTCTTTTGAGTGTCAATTTATTATCACATGGACATCAAGTTTATACTAGAGCAATTTTAATTTTTTTGGGTCTAAAGTTGATGGTCGCACATGCATCAAATTCATTATTTCAGATGCTTAGATGACATTCATGGGATCACAAATTTAAATTTTGTTAAAATATTTAGTGTTAAATGTGAGGGTGACACTTGGCATTTTCATGGGACTTCCCAAGGTCTCAATGTTAATTCACCCCATTGGATCAAATCCCATGATAACTGACAGTCATAGGATCTTGATCCAAGGACTTGCTTTTGATTGGTGATGATGTCATGTGGGCCCCTTTTAATTTTAATCCTTGAATGTGATGGTGTTACATGTCCATCTTTTAGGCTTCTTGCATCCTTTTTGCTCCATCTAATTAGGTCTTAGTGATTAAGCATGGGTTATCAAATTATTAAAGATTCATGTTATTTAAGCTAAAGTTTGGGTTATCCTCACATCATTTTATCAAATCCCATGATAAAGTGACAACCATAGGATCCTTTAAATTATGAGGAAGTTAATGTTATGACTGTGGAGACAATAAAAACATAGGCTTAAGGTGCTAAGTCTAAGGTTGTGATTGTGTTAATGAATACATTGGGGCCTTAACATTAATGTCTTAGGCTAAGTCAGGGAATATAAAAAAACTTTGTACAACATAATTTAGTTAGGCCATAAGTAACCTTATAAAAGGGGGAAATAATGAAGTGGATAAAGTTTCTTAGTCAATTTGTGTTAAGAAACATGACTAAACCTTGAATATTTGTTTTATATTTTAGTCTATAAATGAATATTAAAATGATTCCTACTAATTTGGTTCCTACCTTTAATCAAATTTTAATCAAGGGTTTGATAGTGAAGTAGTTAGATTTGAATTTACTAAATAAGTATATGTGATTAATGTTTTAGGGTTTTACAAGTGTAATTACCTATGTTTGGTTAAAGGGATGAGATCTCTAAATAAGTTAAATAAATTGAAATAATTAACCTACTGATTTGAAAATAAAATTGACCTTGATTGAATTTATAATAATAGCAATAAATTTGGAAAAATAGAGAATTATCTTAAAATATACTATCGTGGATGATTTGGGTTCTAAAATTAGAGATTTGATCAATTATTAGTGTTGTAAACCAGATTCTTTATTCCTCTATTTATTGGATAGTACTGCGTAGTTTGGACAACATCACCATGGATGTGTAGTCTCCAAGATTTGGTGTTAATATCCTCTTTGTAGGACTATTTTTATTTTAGGAGAGCTCATGTGACCGTTTCTGTGTGTTTTGTTCCTCTTAGGCTAAAACATGTAAATGTGTATTATACCTATGAAACTTGATTTTATGTGAAAACATTAGTTATCTTTGTAACTATGATATGAGAAATATTTTTATTATGTTATTAGGATGGACTGAACATCCTCAACAACCCACTATGTAGAGAGTTTCCTACATACCAATACTCTGAAAAGGGATCATGCTTGATGTAGTTCTCCTAATGAGTACTTGATGTATGTGCAAGTAAATGAGAGAATGAGAGTGGCCTAAAATGCCTTGAATGTGTTTGAGAATTTTACTAACTAAAAACTAAAATTATCATTATTATATATTTTAGTATACATAAAGTAGGGCAAAATAGGGATAATGTACCTTGATTTTGTAGAAATTTCTCTTAGTTTTGAAGATCTTTTACATCTATTTTCCATATAGTGAATAGAGGTGGATTAGATTTGTATTTATAGATTTTTTTTGCTTGTGTAGATAATAAAATAAGCTTAAACGAACCTTAGGGGAATAACATATTTGAAAAAGTATATTTTGGGAAGACTTAGGGTTAAGTAAAATAGCACCCTAGTGGGGACAATATCACTATGTGGTTGTAGTGTCCCAAATGTGGTGCTAATGTCTTTTTGGTAGACATCTAAGATATTTATATTGGGGTCAGAGGTGAAATTTTAAGGACTATGTCTTGATTGGTTGGAAAAGTAAGTCTAAGCCTATAGAATAAGTATATGGAAATACTAGGGATAGAGTAACTCAAGCAACCCTCTTATCATCCAATTACCACTTTTAAGTGATTAAATTTTCCCCCCATTTATTCTAACAATGTAGCAAAGCCAAATGTCTAGTATAAATTAAAAAAAAGTATACCTAGACTTACCTTATATATAAATATGGGTATGCATTTGTGAAACATGATTCAAAGCAATGTCCTCTAATGAAACATGAAAAAATTAATCCTTACTAATGAGATAATCAAAATAAGAAAACTATGCTAAAATGAAATAATTGAGTAAAGATAGAGGAAAAGAATGGATATACCTCATTATGTATGTGAAACAATGCATGAACATGGTGACAACTTGAAAGTGTAAAAGTGCGTTGTGATCATATTATTAAATAATTTGAATTAATATGATGTATTTCTCAATCCTCATATGGGTGGATCAAGAACTCAATATGGTCTTTATTCCATCATTTCCCACCCCTGCTTGGTGGATCTTGATCTCTTTGAATAACATGGATAAAATTGTATGTGTATCGAACCCTCTCATGTAGGTGTCTCAATAACTCAAACATGCCATGACTCCAACATTGCCCCCTATGTGAAGTAGATGAATATATAACTATACTACAAAAAGTGATGAAATTATTTAAATGAGTAATCTAAATATGTATTTGGCTCTATGGTCACTTGGGTATATTAGGTAGTTTTAGGCAACTTAGGAATGCCAACCACTATAGATTGAGTAAGTCACGAATTTGGAGATAACCAAAAATGTGATAAAAAGTGTATATATTATATAGAATGACATGGAATTTTCCATTCCTTTTGATCAACTTGTTTAAAGCTTAGTATATGGAAACTATGTGCATGAACATTCCCCCAATTTTGGTATATGAGTATACTGAATCTAAATCAAGTATGCAATAGCTGAGCCTATGTATTGATCTTAATGTATGAGTGATCATACTACAAATGATGTACCCAAATTTGATTAATTGATATGAATATAAATTTAAATGACTGAGTTTGAGCTTAATATTATTATAGTTTCACAAATTTTTATTGCACCTAGTGTATTGGTCTGAATGAACTAGACTATCCTGAAGTAGTGGCTACTAGATATCTTGGTCTAATTTTTGTGTTTTATAGATTGAGTGTTGAATCTATATTCTATTATATGTCTGCCTTGAGTCTAAACTCTATATTTGAGCTTGTGTGCTAAAATGTATCTATGAAAAACAAAATAGGATCCTAATCTATGTCATAACCCCTATAAATACCCCTTCTTTTGAGGGTAATTTTGAAATCTATGAAATAAATATCCTCTAAATAAGTAACTCTACAAATAATGTTATCTAGAGCATGATATTCAATCATAATGTAAAAACATAACATGAAAATGTAAATGTATTTTTTCTATATTACAAAATGTAAGATGTATGTTGTAATCTAACATTAGACAAGGGTATCAAGATAGATGTAATAAATATATAATAGCAGTAAAATCTAAGTAAATACCTATTGGTATGGTGCATGATGTCCATTGAGGCAGCCATAGAGGATAGTTATATTCATGAGTTCCATCATGATATCAAAAATTGGTGTTTGTGTTTATAACAAGCAAATATAGGTGTCATGGTGTAGAAGCATACAATGAAGTAAACATTCAATCACATGAGGAACCTGTGAAATAGGATAAGGGGCCACAATACAAGGGACATGGGTAAAAGTCACTAAATCTAAGAATGAAAACATACAAGGACATGCCCAAATGTCTACATAAGCAAACAACAAGTAATTTGGTGTAGAGCCATAGAAAAGGACATGATCAACTTTATGCATGCAGAATTAGGAAAGAGTACACACAAGGGACATGGGTACATGTACAAGACATTAAAATAGAGAGGTGGCATAGAAAATAATCAATAGTGGCATATTCAAATGCCCTTGAGGATGTAGAAAGCATAGTAAAATAATCAAGTCTAATCTAGGAACTAGAAATGAAAGCATATATAAGTCTTTAATATAAATCTATGTAGATGCTAGGGTGCATATATATAGAAGGTAACTATTGATAGGAAAAAAATATGATCAATTAATATAAATGATCAATATGAAAATAAATCAATGCATAATAGGAATTTATAGTATGTAAAGATAAAAATTGGTTATGGCAATTGTGTAGGAGATACCCCAAAGTGGGAATATGTAGTAATCTATAAACTTGGATTGATGTGAATGCCCCTAATGGGTAGATGATAGTTAGTATGTATCATTATAGTGGATGGAATTACTATATAGAATTTTTAGTCACTCACTAATAACAAGTAAAGCATGTGTATGATAGAACCAACTACACTAGGATAGATAGAAATATGCAATATCAGGCAAGTAGTATAAATGTAAATAAAGCAATACATATAATCTATATAAATTTTCAATTTTTTGAAATATTTGAATGGTTTTGTATTTTTACATATTATATTATTTGTGGTTTTTATTAGTATAATATATGTATAATCATATGAAATTAAACTATGTATAGGGAGTGTGAGAGAGAAGGAAGTATGCACAAGGGTAAAAATAATACTAACCAATGAATTTCATGCAAGACTTACCATCACTATGACCTATGTCAGAGACTAGAATAATGATCATACATTTAGTGTGAAAGGGTAATTATCATGTCTTTAACCTATGCTAAGAATCCCTAAACCCCAACATAACTAATCTCAGTGTGAACTGTATAGCGAGATGCGCTATAAAATATATAACATATCTATGATGCAATGGTCTCATTAATAAAGGTCTTCAAGGGAGAGTATGAATGTGTGTAAACACTATAAAAGTATACCTAGCTTGATCTAATGAATTTGATGAACAATATGATGTATCCATGGGAGTCTTACTCCCTACTGACATAGATAATTATGGAATATCTAGTAGTGAAACTAGAAATGTAACTTGTGTCAATGCTGGAAGTGTGATTAAAATATGTATTATAACTTCTTATGGGATGGAAAGATGATAATCATATAGGACACCCTCAACCTTAACCACCCATTTAGTATGTATATACTTTAATCATCCATGTACTATAGATGGTATTACTTTGAGTCACTATAAACATGGCTTGCCCAATAAAATGTCAAATACACAAGCACTAGGTACTACTAAATACTATGAAGATATGTGTGTTGGTCCCATATGTAATGTAATTATTATCTCCTTAATATATCTCTAAATGTGGACATGGAAACCACTACTATTTATATCTATAGGGAATATAACCTGCTATGTGAAGCCCAGGTGTTATAGGGGTGTCATGGTGCACATGCTTATGGTTAACCCATTGTCAACCATGACACTGAATAATATAGTGGTCCATATATTATATTTAGAGGAACACATGTAAATTTGTACCATAATCCACAATATCCTACTCTAAAAATGTGATAAGTGGTCTAGGTTGCACTATAGCGTGATGCATGCCAATAATATTATGTAGGGCATGTGTCTCCTATGTAACTTTTTGATAGGAAGTTGGTAGTGGATGATCTTACTACATATAATGAACACCTGATGTGACCTTGATCTCATTATTTGTGTGCTTAATAAAATTATATAACAATATCTTAAGTGCCTTTATATCTATTTGTTGTTTCAATGTTTCAGTTGGTGTGCCCACATAAATAATGTTGGGCCTAATGAAATCATTTATCTTATGGTTCAAGATAATGCATCACTTTGTTATCTATCCTGGTGTCCTATGATAATCAAATAATGAATTTGAATCATAAATATTTAGAATAGGTCATGTCATATAAACCTCTCTAATGGGAGGGAGAGATATGACATTGCATTGAATTAGTTATTGTAGAAATTGTGTTGGTGATTTTGGTAAATTAGTGAATACTGTACGTTGAGGAGATGATGAAACTAATCTAGGAAAAGGATTTGAATCTATGTTGACTATTGTATTTTTATCCATTTTTATCTCTATGGTCCTAACCTTATAAGGATATTTTCTTGAAATCTTAATAGTTGAATATAATCCATTTGTATATTTTAGTTTGCCCATTACTAAAAGCTTAACCTCTATGTCCATAACTATATGACACATGTCTATCAATGTGGAAAAATTCTTGAATAAAATTGATTCATGAATATTTGTTAATATAATCTATTTTAATATATATTAAATTTCTCTATATACTATGGGGATAGTTAATTTTGATATTATTGTCTTCTACAGTAATACATAATTGATTATGGGCTCATTCCACCATTGCTTAAGCTATACCACTCATGCATATTATATATTATCACTTATGTTGATAGAAAAGTGTGCTTAGAACATATTTTATAAAGGATTAAATATCATGATATATTGGTTAGGGAAACCATATAACCACTGTAAGACATAATACATGAGACTGCATGTAAAGAGCTTCATAAGAAGCCACTAAATAGACACATAGTCCAATCATGTTGCATGAAAGGCTCAAAGGTGATGCTATATGTCACCATTACCATCATATATTGTGATATTGGGTGCTATGAAACCATATGGAAAAGGAGTTGATGTAATGTGATGTGATAATGGTGTATGCACAAAAAAATGTTGGGATCCAAGGCCTGAGAAGGCTTAGTTACTCCTTGTGAAAGATGAAACACCTTAGACTACAGATAAAAAACCTACTCAATGAGGTATTTTACACAAATAGGAGAAGACCTAGTTGCAATAGGAGTATCTATCACTGATGGTAGAATAACAAGTTTTAATTATGCTATTTGAGTTGGTTGAGTGGGCCCCACTAAAGGTGTAACAACATCATTAACTGGAGCGGTTGAAGATTAACCATTTTTGTTTTATTATTTGTTTATAATATGGACTATAAATTATATTAATGATGACATGGATGTTCATGAATTCTATATTGCAATCCTTGTAATACCTCATCTTTGTTCACAACTATATCATTATCATTAAGTGGTGGTAGTGTGTCCTTATCCTCAATATAGATATGATCTTGTTTTCATTATATTACTCATCCTTAGATGCATTGTCACTAAATTCAAAATAATCAAGATGTGAAATATTTATATCTAGAGTTTAATAGGTTACTTGTCCTCGTTATAGGTTCAAATAGATGGTATCTGAATATAGTCTATAAGATTACCACCTAGTCTAGTAGTTTTTCTTAAAAGAAGAGAGATAACTTTTTTAGATGGCATACAACATATAAATTGACATAAAGATTATAAAATAGAATATATGAATTATTTATAGTTAATAGTAGCTAATGAAAATGTGATTAAAAAGATACAAAACCTAAGATCATCTAGGGTTAGGGTTTTGGAAGCTAGGGTTTTTTGGAAATAATTTAAATTAGAATTAAAATAACTTGAAACCATAATGTAAATTTTATTTTATTTAGCTAGGTTATCTAAAATAAAATCATAAGTATGAAGCCCTAAATTTATTGCATAAAATTATGAATTAAATTAAAGTTATGGTTTTATGCAATGCTCAAATTAAAATGGGTTCACCAAATGAATTAAGATTTTAAGGTTTTACAAGTATAATTACCTATTGGTTAAAGGGAAGAGATGTCTAAATCCATTAAATAAATGTAAAGAAATAACCAATTTATTTGTAAATGAATTTGACCTTCATTGAATTTCTAATAATATAAGTAAATAGGGATAAATAGAGACTTAGTTAAAAATAAACTTTCATAGATGATCTAGGTCTTGAAATTAGATATCTGAGTAGTTTTGAGTGTCGCAAACAATATTATAATATTCATCTATTCACTAAATAGTATCACCAAATCTAGATAGCAGTCTTGTCTATGTGTAGTGTCTAATATAGGGACAACTAGTGTTCTCTTTGTGAGAGTGTTCCTATTTTTGGTGAGAATCTCTACCTTTGTTTGTGTGTTATATTCCTCTCAGACCAAAACTTATAGCTATGTATTCTCCCTAGAAAACATGATTTTGTGTACAAAACCTTGTTCTATTTGAAATCATGATATGAACAATATTTTGACTATGTTAGTACGATGGAATGGACATTATCAATGCTCCAATGTGTAGAGAGTTTCCTACATACCAATACTCCAAGGAGGGGTGAAGCTTAATGTATTTCTCACACCTAGTGCTTAATATATGTGTAATTAAATGTTATAATGAGAGTGTCCTTGGATGACATAATGTACTTTAGCTTTTGAATGTTTTAAATCTCGACTTAGGTCTATTGTAGATGGTAGTATGCATAAATTAGGTCAGAATAGGGATAATACACCTTCATTTTGCATAACTTTGTCTTAGCTTTGAATATATTTTGCATATATTTTCCATCTAGTGGATAAAGGTGGAATAAAATTGTATTTAAAGGGTTTTATTGCTTGTGTAGATTATAGAATGAGCTTAGGCCAACCTTACGTGGGACACACATTTGAAAAATTATCCATTGGGAAGAGTAGAGGCTAAGGACAATAGCACCTAGTTGGGGATGATGGTTCCTAGATGTACACCTCTAGAATTAAACCATGCATATTTGAAGAGATAGTAAAAAAAGATGACAAATCTCAAATATGTCATTCTAGTGAGGGAAGGGTTTAACACCTAAATGGAGTCAACAGAGATAATGACTAGAAGACACTGACAAAGGGTATGGTTAGTTCTCATCTACTTCTGGATCTATCTAAAATAAGGTGAGAGGACCGATAGGTTAGCTTGGTCATAAATATGGATACTATAATTCAATCTCTAAGTAAGTATTGGTACACATGCAATATGATCAAAACATAACCAAACTTGCACATATGACTCTAGAAGAGTTGTCCAAAAATTTGAGAAAATGCTCTTACATCAGATAAAAGAAAATAAAGATAGAGAAAATTTGATTATAATCTTCATTTATATAGACACTTTTAATAACTAAGAGAAAATGATAACCTAAATCTTTAACAACATGTATTACTTGCAAAGATAGGACAATTAGGATGATTTAGGTATATTTAAAAGAGTTTTGGTGGCTTTCAACACTAGGAATTCCTTAAACAACCATGATATGATTCATTCCAATATTTATAAGACTAAGATACAAGGTAAAGATAACTATGATGAATGATTTACATTCATTGATACCAATCCAATGTATGTATTCAAATGATCATTGATATCTCCAAAGCATACCATGTAAGTGTAGCCTCAAGCACCTTCTCTAGTCAGCTCCATAAATCTAGGATATCATTAAAATATTATCATCAAAACATTCTCAAATCATAATGTAGAAAGGAATTTATAACATACGTTCGCGCCCAAATTGACTACCGTTAAGATATCTAAACCCCAATACCCAATAAATACTTCATGAATAATGTGATATTTCACTTCATTGATAAGAAATAGTATAAATCATATGTATTTTCAACTAACTTTAAAGTAAATCAATGTACATCTATGTTAAGATTGCTAGCAAGGTGAAAATCAAAGTGGATTTGCTCTAAAATAGGCTAGACATATACATGAATGTTCTCAGAATTTGCTAATGACTATACAAGTCAATCACCTTAGCAACAAAAACAAATACATAGAAAGAATCAAAAAAAAAATCCTCTATAAAGAGGACACCTCTTTACTTTTAAAAAAAATTCTCACCTAGAATACTCTTGAAAGATGTTCCATCTAGAAGATGTATTTGCATATGCCTAGAGACTCTTATTCTCTACAAGAAAATAATTTTGGTAACATGATTATCCATCTGATGATGGAATTTGATCTACCCAACTAGAATTTTGATGTAGTTGAGTGTGTTGGATAATATTCTTCTTGAGTGCAAATAAATTTTGTTTTTATGTGTAACCATTTTTCTCTTTTCTAACTAAACATTTGCCTACTCAAACTGAGAATAACATGCTAGTTGATGATCTAATTACCCCTTTCCATAAAAAGAATAAAGAATTAAAGAATGGAGGGAAGAATTAAAAATATATATTTTATTATATTTTGGTCATTAATTTCTAAATACATGCCTCCATGACGTCTTCACTCCTCCTTATGCACATTAATTAATGCCTTTATTTTTGCTATGATTGAATCAAATAGTTGTCTTTAATCTAGATAGTGCTCTGATTTCATTTTCATGTATAGGGTCATAAACCCAAGTCACTATCTAACCTTAAGGCTCAAAATATTAACGATTCCTCTAAAAAATTCCACACGATCTCCATCCATCTGATGGGTCCTCTTCTAAATACCAAATACATTGGCATTTTGCACGACTACTCTAGTTGTAGTGGAGAAAGTATGGGATACATGGTTGTTTGATTCATGTGGATAACAAAAGAACTTAAATTAAAAATATGCCTCCAATGGTCCATTTTCTACCTTAAAACCCTTGGAATGAAAATAGTTAGCAATTATCTTCATCAATGAAGCTCTTTAGTTTTTACCAAATATCAATAGCAATCATCCCTACAATAACATCTATTTGAGCATTATTACTTATGGGATTCATTTTATTCATGTCGAGGAACTACAATGAGTGTGTCATATGAATGGGCCATGGTTTGCTTTCACACACGGAAACCACCTTATTCCTTTTTTCATGATGGCCCTAAATATGATGATGTCACATGTACCTTTTACACTCTTATAGTTTTTTAGAACTTGCATGCATTTTTTCACTCAACATGATTTCTTACATCATGTGCACATTTGTACCTTAGCATGATTTTAGAATTTGCCTACAAATTTACACCTTGGTGGGTTTTGAGGTCAACATAGCCCCATTTCTGAAAAATTGGGACCTTTGTGTCAAATTATGAAAATTTTTACCTTAAAATTTAAAATTCACTTGATCAGAGTGTTACTATCATGTTTTCACATATTCTTTATTTGAATATCATCCACACCTAGTTTAGTTGGCACATTTGTTTAGGATTTTAGTTTAATCTTGTCTAAATTTGCTAATACATTGGATCTCTATGTTTAATAGGTTATAGGTTTAACAAAGCCCCCATTGAATAGAGTATGTTTGGGTTTCAATAATTTATGTTAAATGGGTCGTTTCCTAGCCTTTTATCTATTGAAAATCAAACTAAAACCATGTTTAAGGTTCTTGAAACACTTTATTTAATTTCCCTAGGTTAAGCCCTTTCATTTAAATTCAAATTTCATGGGAAAAAATTATGTGGGAACACTTTAAATATGCCATCGACTTAGTTTAATTTTAATCCTAAAGTTTAATCATATTTATTAACATGAACAAACCTTAGTGTCAAAGTCATACTTGGTCCCGTTTATATCTTGTGATCCTTGGTCCCTTTTATCTACTAGCTTGGTCAGAGTAATGCATGGTCCCTTTGTTATAAACTTAGCTTAAAATCTTAATTTTAAAGATTTGATTCATGTTTATTAACAAAAATACAAAACCTTAGTCTTAATACTTTACCCTAAGTTCCATGTATTTCTCGAGCATGACTTAAAAATTATGTTTTTCTATAAGATCAATGACTCACGTTTACTCAAATGAGGTTAATATAACATTGCAAGATGGGGTTAAAATGTCAAGGATTTTGATCAATGATGTAGATCACCCTAGACAAGATCTAATGGCACACTATCAATATTAAAAAAAAATACAAGGTCCTATTATTATGTTTCTAACTTACACTAAAACATTATGCCAAGTCTTTTATAATTCATGAGATCTTTTTAATATGTTTTAAACTTACCTTAAGACTTATCTTAAATATTCATTTATATTTATTAATATGAATTAAAATATTATGTTTATAACTTATCTTAAGATTTTTATCCTAAGTTATTTAAATATATTATTGAGCATAACATTCGTGCAATAATCCACATTTTCTCAAACAAGATTGATCCAATAGAGCTTAAAGAGCATTGATAATTCAAATCCACGAGATGACAAAAAGTTTCATGAGTTAGTTAATAGTATATTAAGTAGCCAATGGTAGTGAACCCCTTCGATCATGATCCAATGGAGCACATTTTATCAAACAGAAGTGATTTGATGGTGTGAGATGAGAATTGACTTTTCAATGAAGCTACGATTAAATGTGAAATCACAACATAGAAAAATAATGTTAAACCAGAACAAGTGATAGAATATAGAGTGTGGAGGGCCCATAAAGGTGACAAGTGTCACCATTTTGGTAAAAGACTAGTGAGAAGACAATGGCATTGCACCACTCAAATCTTGATCCGATGGAACACATTTGCTCACCGAAACAAGATCTAATAGTGTGTGATCACCATTGAGTTTTTAATGAATCTTAGAGCTAACATGGTAATGACATGTGTCATAACCATAGGAAACATAGAAAAGGTAGCCAATGGTGTTCAAGTCTTGGGATCAAGATCAATGATCCATGGTAATCCATGCAAAGATTATCAAATGGTAATAGATCAAAGCTATGTTTTCAAAGGCAATGATCATATTTTTGACTAGTGATGATCAGGATACTATAGAGATGTCATAATTATTCCATGCAAGCAAAACATAGTAAATATAACAATTTTGTGGACCTATGAGAGACAAAAGTATAAATAGGTAGGTTTGAATGCAAATTTAAAGCATAGAACTTGTGATTTAAGCTCAAAGATGCCATTAGAGCACTGTTAAAACCTTCAAAATGACCTAAGAACATACATAAGCCCTTGTTAGGCCTTGTATTTACCATAATTGAGATAAAGGGAATTGAATGGTCACATATGCTAAGACAATATGATCCACATTCCACTAGTGAGAAATTTAAAAGGATTTGCAGTAGCTGGGGGACCTCTCCAATGATCTCAAGAAAATTGAAGATAACATAATTCATGTATTGGATAGCTTTGTCAAGGACCCTACTACACTTGATCTAATTGGTCTAATTAATGATGATGATATAAAATGAAAGAGCTTCCCATATTATGAAAGGGGTAAGGTAACAAATGATAGACAAGATTGATGTTGACAATGATAAGATAATAGATATGATTATAACTACAAAATCAATAGTCAGTAAATTTGGAAGCATTAGGAAGGCATAAGATAGAATGGATAAAGTTCACAAGAGCTTAGCAAATTGAAGGAAGGAGCTCTTCATGAAACTAGTTGTTGACCTTGAGCTAATTGAAGAACAATAATCTAGAATGAAGATCATGCTTGAGAGACAAAATTACAATAAAGGGTTCTCAAGGTTAGACTAATTGACTTTGGAATATTATTCTTATAGCTAAGAATTGTATATTTTAAAAATGGAATATTTTTATTTTAAATATGTGTGTATCTCGTAAAACACATTACCTATAGATCAATCCATTAAGGAAAGTCTAGAGTATTCTAGAACATTTGTAGAAAGGAAAACTATCCTAACACTCATACTTTTTAAATTGGATCTGAGTGACTGACATACTTCCTTGAATTCTATAAAATGATAATTCTCAATTGTAAAAGAAATGGAGTTATTATAGATAAAATTACTTTATAAAATTTGAAAAATTAATATAAGCAAAGAATTCTACAAATTCTATCCAAATTTGCTTGTGTTTTTTGTTATCATGGCTTCTCTCTCACTTGTTTGTTTTGACTTCTAGATTTGAATGGTTCTTATGAATTCTTGGTGTGTAAATTTTAATTAAATGTTGTTAACTTGGGCCAATGCTAGGTTAATTAGAATTTCTTAAGGTCATTTCATTTTATTACACTCCTTGCATTTGGACTAATGTTATTTTCTTGTAGGTGTAAATATTTAAAGTGAAGTTGGTCTTATTTGCATTATTTCCCACATTCTTTATATGTTTCCCTGACTTGTGATAAGATTGGAGCTTATGATACTTCATTTTGTACATTGGTTAAGTACATGTCAAGATGATATTTGAACTTTGTCATGATGGTTTCAATACACATCAACAACATTTCTTCTCTACCCTACCCTTCCTTTTGCTCCTTTTTAACCAGATCACTCTAGCTTAATTTTCATTTTAAGTATACATCTTAGATTAATTCTTGATCATAATTAAAAATTAATAGCATAACATACTTGATATCCTCCATAGGTCAACAATTTGGCCATGGGGGCTCTCAACCACCAAGCATTATAAATATTGTTAAATATCCCACTTGTTTTGCCTCTATTTCATCAATGGATAATAGGATTATCACAACCTACAACTCATGCACTAAATATTATAATTATAAAATGAGAAGTGTTCTTGAATACTATTGGCACCTATGATACATATTTAGGCATGAACAGGAGGGGATTTGTTAGCACTAGAAAGAGGGACTCTAGTTAGATCTTTGTGAATTTGTAAAATCTTTGCTAAATTTAGTGTATTCTGATCCAAGATTAGTGCATTATTTACATATTTATGTTTTTTTGAGCATAAGTGTATAAATATCATTGATCTTTATGGTTTTAGAGTAGATATTGGGCTCCCTTTAGCTAAAGATTGATATTATTTGAATATACATGGATATTCTTATAAAGGTAGTTTAATCTTTGTCCATTTCTTGCATTTAAGATTAGTAATAGATTTTTTTTTCAAGGATTGACTGATTCTTCACATATCTAGGTTTATTCAATCTTATAGGTGTAAATATCCCTCTCATTTATCAGTTTAGACATATCTTTGAGCTTATTTATTTAAATATAGTCATGATTTACATGTATTTGTGCAAAATTGGATTACCGTGCAAAATTATTCATTGTTCTTTGAAAAGATAAGTTTGATACATCATATTTAAAATAGGTTTCAATGCACAAAATTTGAAATTACGAAGGATCAAAGACAAGATCACTTCCTCTCCCTCTATAAATTCATAGGAAGCTAGGTCGAACAAGGTGAGAAAAAATTCTCAAGGTCCCAACCTACTTTACCAATTCAGAGTGCTCATGTGTTCAATGTATGGCTTGGCTAGGTGGTTCTTCAATCAATGTGCCAGGTATAGTACATGATCTTCTAATAAATATTAAAAGTTATTTGCCTTCCTTTAGTCTTGATGGTGTTGTCACAGCTAGAGAACATGTTAAAAGATTTAAGGTTTTTTAAAGACTCCTAAATGTTGTTCATAAAGATGTAAAATGTATATTGCTCCCATTTAATTTTAAATATGTTGCATATGAATGGTTCCTTAATCTTCCAAAAAATTAAATAGAAAGCTGGAATGATTTTAATAGAATCTTTATTGATCAATTTGGTAAAATCATTAGTCCATCTATTCTATATCAACAATTCACCACTGTTAAGAGAGACATAAATGAGACTATAAGAGCTTTTAATTATAGATTCCATAATATGTTCTATAGAACCATAGCTCATTATAAACGTGAAGAGGCTTTAGCCTTAGATATTTACAATGACGTTTTGGATCCCATGACTTATGTGTTTCTTAAAAGGTCTACTAGATTCATAAACACCTTAGCATTGGTATATGTTGATGTTGTAATAATCATTGATCAAATGCATCCTTAAGGTCAGCTTGTACATGCTATCCCAAATTTCAACTCCAATTTCCTAACATTGAATGTCATTCCTAATGCCAATCAGAGTGTGTCTTCCTTAAATCAGATGTCAGTCTTAAACCAATTGCCCTTAAGCCATGCCCATTTTGGCCAAAATTTGGGGTTCTTGAATAATGCTACTAATTGATTTATCCACAAGGATAGAGAGCTTTAGTGCCCACTAGTAATGACAATAAATTACATAACTCAAAATAACCAAAGAGTGGGAATGAATCCATACTTAATACGGTTTAAAAGTTGAGCACTAATTTTATTCAGTTGTAAAAATTAAGTGGACCATTATGGGGAAAGCTTCAATAAAGACTATTCTTATCAAAGGATTAATAGGCCTATAAATATATTTCATGATAAAAATAATTATGAGTCATCTGATAACATACATGAAAAAAAATTGAACTTGAATATGGTCTAAAAGAAGGAATAGCCATTGAATATGAGCAACCCAATGAACAAGATCATATACAAGTTGAAATATCTTCAGAAGATAGCTCTGAAGACAATTCATATGAGGTCATTTCTAAAATTGAGGATATCCCTAAAGAAGCTAACTAATGGTAACATTTTTACTAGGATTTCTTGAAACAAATTGAGCTATTCTAAGATAGCAATGTCATTCTAGAGATACCAAAGCAAGATGAGGTGGGACTCAATTCAATACAAGAGACACCATTCTTCATAGAGGATGAAGGTTAAATAAGTATAGTAGAACAAGGATTTCTATATAACACCTTTAAAAGGTTGTAAGTATGGGATCAAATTGATTCTAATTGTATGTTTGAAAATTAATTTCATGTCCTTTTAATTAATCAGGATGAAATAGCCTTTTAGGATGACTTGGAAAGTTTTGGTTAAAAGATTGGTATTCCATCTCTACCTCAAGCCAAGATTAATGAATACATCAGTATAAGAATGCTATTTGAGCTTCCATAATTGAATGAGGATGATATAAGTCACTATTTATCTATGAATAAAGGAGAATTAACACTCTTGATGCAAAATAAAAGGATTTGGTAAGAAGATGATTAGATCTTAGATCCATATCTTCAATCCATGTGTATGAGAATAGAGGTGGGAAACCAAGTATAATTACCCATAAGACACAAGAATGCAAGTGCTCCCATACACAAGAAGAGTCTATTAAATTAAATCAACCATGCTTTAAGGTTCTATGGTAGGCTAAATAACTTTCCATTTGATCTTGGAGGTAGCATATTTGTAAAGTTAGTATAGGTCTTTTAGAATAGTTTCTTTTATGTTTATTTACTTCATGTCCCTTATTTGTAAATGATGTATATATACATTTATTATCTTTCTCTTGCTTTATTCATTGATTCTAAATAATTCCTTTTAAATATCCATCATCTCAAAGATCACCTAATTACTTAAGAGCTTCATAATTTATAAATGGAGGTATGACTTCTCAACATTGGTCAATCATGGATTGTTGAAATGTGATCTTAATGTTATAGTTTAGAGAAACTAACAAAGACTAATGGATAGGTTAATTTTCCTTGAGATTTTGGGCATTATTCTGATCTAAACTTGATTTTTAGAATGATTGCACATGTAGGTCAAAATATTGGATTATTGAAACACAATCATGTTTGCACTTAATAAACATTATTACATGGGAAAAATTTAAAACTAGGAATGATTTTCTAAAAATCAAGCACTTGAACAAATCCTTAAACCTAGATAACCTAGTTTTCAACCTTTGATAGAAAGCTAAAAATGATATGAAAAATATAATAATAGAAACATTTTTCAAAATTCAAAGAGATTTCTAAGTATAGGTGATTCTATTAATCTCTATTATGGCTATAAATGCCTATCTAGTAGTGGAGTAGGGCCTTGAGTGGAGCCAAAGTCATCTCTATAAGGGCTATGGATGCTTGATTGGAAATAGAGTAGTGCCCAAACCTTCCCTAAGCTAATGTATGGTTGTTAATGAATATCCAAACATGCTATAAGTCATTTTTAATGGTTAAAGTCATGAAATATGAAAATTTCTCTTTAAATACCACGAAATATAGTAAGCAGAATCAAAACACACACATAACATTGCTAGGTTTTGATGTTTGACCATGATTCTGCATGTATAAGACTTTTTTAACCATGAACTGACCTAAATAATGGTGGATGATCAAGTGGAATGAATAACCTAATCATTAGTCTGAATCAAAGTCTCTAAATTATAACATATTTCTATGTTCCCCCAAAATTCATCATTTTTTGAGGTCAACATACCCCCATTTATGAAAAATGGGGACCCTTATGTCAAATTTTGTAAATTTATACCATAAAATTGACAATTCACTTGATCAGAGTGTCACTAGAATATTTGCACCTATTTTTTATTTTTATATCATCCACTCCTGGTTTGATTGGCACATTTATTTAGGATTTTGGTTTAATCTTGTCTAAATTTTTTAGTATAATAGATTTCTATGTTTCACAAGTTTCAAGTTTAATATAGCCCCCATTCAATAGACTATGTTTGGGTTTCATGATTTTATGTTAATTTGGTCTCTTAATAACCTTTGATCGATTGAAAATCAAATTAAATCCATGTTTAATCTTTTGTAAACCCTTATTCTAGTTGCCTTAGTTTAGGCCCTTTAATTTAAATTCAAATTTGGTAGGAAAAATTTACACAGGAACACTTTAAATACGCCATGGACTTAGTTTAATTTTTATACTAATATCTAGTCATATTTATTAATTCAACCAAACCTTAGTCTAAAATTCATTCTTGGTCCCTTTTCTATCCCATGGCCCTTGGTCCTTTTTATCTACTAGTTGTGTCAAAGTAATGCATGGTCCCTTTGTTATAAACTTAGCTTAAAATATTAATCCTAAAGTTTTGATTCATGATTATTAACATAAATAAAAAATTGTAGTCTTAAGACTTTACCCTAAGTTCTATGTAATTCTCGAGCATTACTTAAACATTGTGTTTGTCTACAAGATCAACGACCTATGTTTACTTGAGCGATGTTAATCTAATGGTGTGAGATGGTGTCAATAAGTCAATGATTTTTATCAATGGTCCACATTCACCCTAGATAATATCCAATAGTGTGAGATCAATATTAAAAACTAATCTAGGATCCCTTTTATTATGTTTCTAACTTAGGCAAAAACATTATGCCAAGTATTTAATAATTCGTGAGGTCATTTGCATATGTTTTAAAATTATCTTAAGACTTAGTTTAAATCTTTATTCATATTTATTAATACAAATAAAAACATTGTGTTTATAACTTATCTTAATCTATTTATCCTAAGTTATTTATATATATTCTCAAGCATACCTTTTATGTCTATCTACAAGATCAGTTATTCATATTTGCTCAAATGAGATTGATGCAATGGAGCATGATGTGCATTCAAAATTAAAATCCCTAAGATGATGATAAGTGTGACAATTTCATATATAGGATATTAAGTAGCCAATGGTGGTGCACCCATCAGATCATGAACTAATAGAGTGCATTTGCCTAGATAGATGTGATCTCATAGTGTAAGATGGATATTGACTTTTCAACAAAGCTAGAAAATAAAATATCACCACATGGTGAAAGAATGTTAACCCGATAGATCTCATAGAATATAAAGTGAAAAAATCCCATAAGGTTGACATTTGTCACCATTTTGGTAAAAGAGTAGTGAGCAACTAATGGCATTACACTCATCGGATCTTGACCCGATGGAGCTCATTTTCTCACCAAAACAAGATCTAACATTACATGATCACAATTGAATTTTAAATGAAGATTATAGATAACATGGTAATGAAAATTGTCATAAATATGAGAAACATAATTGAGGTATCAAATTGCAGTCAAGTCTCGAGATTGAGATCGATGGTCCATGGTAATCCATACAAAAATGATTAGATTATGCAAGCTCAAAGCTGAATTTTTAAAGGTGATGGTCATATTTTTGGATAATGATGAGATGGATGACATAAAGGTACTATGGTGATGACACATAAGTAAAACATGATAAAGCTAAGGATTTCATGGACCTATAGGAGATAGAACTATAAATAGGCAAGTTTGAATGTAGATTTAAAGCATGAAACATATGATTTGAGATAATAGCTGCCATTAGAGCACTGTTAAAACCTTTAAAAGTCCCTAAACACATATGGGATACCTATTTCATCCATATATTCACCATAATTGAGCTAATGGGAATTGAATGGCCACCTGTGAAAAGATAATTCGATCTAGAGTCCACTAGTGAGCAATTTAAAAAGATTACGAGCAATTGGGGGACCTCTCTAATGACCTAAAGCAACATGTAGATATAAAAATTAATCTATTGGATATATTAGTAAATCTCCCTACAAAAATCAACCCAAATAGTCTATTTATAGATTATTAGATCAAATAAAGGAGTTTCATAGTTTATGAAAGGTGTAAGGCACCAAATCATAGGCAAGATTGTTGTTGACAATGATAGGATCATGGATATGATTCTAACTCTTAAAGGAATAGTTATTAAAGTTGGAAGCATTAAGGGGACATTGGATAGAGTGGATAAAGTTCATAAGATATTATTAGATCAAATGGATCTCTTCATGAAACTATTTATTGACCTTGAGATAATTGAAGGACAACATTCCAAAATGAATATCCTACTAGAGAGATAGAATTCTAACTGAGGGTTCTCATAGTCAGATTAAGTGACTTAGGAATATTATTCCTATAGCTAAGAATTATATATTTTAAAAAGACAATATTATATTTTTAAAGGAGTGTAGATCTTGTAAAACACACTTCCTATAGATCAATCCATTAAGAAAAGTCTAATGTATTCTACAACATTTATAGAAAGGACAACTATCTTAACACTTGTACTATTTTAATTGAATATGGCTGACATAATTCCTTGCATTATATAAAAGGAATATTGTCATATGAAAAGATAATGAGTTATTAGAGCCAAAATTACTTTGTAAGATTTGAAAAATTAATGTAAGGAATTCTACAAATTTTGTCCAAATTTGCTTGTGTGTTTTCTTATCATGGATTCTCCCTCACTTATTTGTTCTGAATTTCAAAATTTGAGTGTTTATTATTAATTTTTTGTATGTACATTTAAATTAAAAGATATTATCTTTTTATAATTCTAGGTTAATTACAATTTATTAGGTTTATTTCATTTTCTTACTCTTTTTTCATTTGGGCTAATGTTGTTTGCTTGCACAAGTAAATCTTTAAAGTGAACTTGGTTCTTATTTGCATTATTTTCAATATTCCTTAGATGTTTGGCTGATGTGTGATAGGGTTTTATCTTATGCTAATTCATGTCATACATTGGTTAATTTCATGCCTAGATGATATTTGAACTTTGTCATGATGTTCAGAATGAAGATCAACAACATTATTTCTCTACCCTACCTTTCCTTTTGTTCTCTTTTAACCAAATCACTCTAGCTTAATTTTTGTTATAAATATTCATCTTAGAGTAGTATTTAGATTACTTATTTATCATAATTCGCTGTTAATATCATAATAAACTTCATATCTTACATAAATCAACTATTTTTCCATGGTGTCTCCCGACCACAAAACTATAAATATTGTGAAATAGTCCACTTGCTTTGCCTCTATTTCATCAACATATATTAGAATTATCACAACCTAAAAATCATGTTATGAATTATTAGAATTATAAAATCAGAAGTGTTCTTGAACACTTTGGGCACCTATGATACATATTAAAGCATCAATAGTGGGATTTTTGAACATGGATACACATTTACATGCTATAGGTTTGCATAATTATGTTGCACTTGTGCACTTATAAAGACTCTTGTATCATTATTGCATAATTCCAAAAGTGAAAAAGTGTATGAATTATCTATATTTATATGTTTATCTTTCCTTTGAAATGTTTCAGTGCACATGTGCTTCAAACCTCCACGTGGCTCTCATGAATTCCTATCTCTCATTTTCTACATCCTTTGAATCTAAGAAACCACACTCTTTGCTATCCCACTAATTGATCCTTTATAATTTTGTTGATGATTTGGAGCTATAAAATCTTTAAAAGGATTAACATACAAAGATCATATGGTGGTAGCCACTTTATTCATTGCCTCAAAGTCTAGAAAATCATGTGACTTATTTTTAGGATCTTAGGATTGTGATGTTTTAGCTACATTTAAAGAGCCGCCAATTTCACTATCTAAGACATATAATTGCCATCCAAATCAGCCAAGATGCATTATATAAATCCCATCAACACCATTGTCCCTCTAATTATTACAGTTATAGACTAGTTTATAATTTTAATTCTTTCTAACTCAGGTAAGATTCATTTTTTAACTAAATCATATGAATTATTAATCCACTTCATCATAATTTTGGGCACAAGAATATTTTTTACAGGAGATAGATAAGAATACATTTTGGAGTTTATTTCACTTGTCACTTTAAGTTCAATACTAAACAAAATGTTGAGACATGTACCTCTCTTCCCTCCCATGGGTTTTTAAACCTCATTTGAACTTTGGCATGCTATGGGATATTCGGAATTACATACATATTGACACCCTTTGGCATTTTTATATTTTTATAACCTAGCTACACATTTGCAAAAGTGAAAATGTGTAAAACATCTTCACATTCTTGAGCTTGTCTACCATTTGAAAATCTTTGATGTAGTTAGATTATGGGATTCTGAAAGGCTTTGACATAACATCAAACCAATCCCATTCCTCAATCATTCGGTTGAACATGTCGATTTACTCTTGGTTTTACCTCTTTTTATAACCGTTGATCCATCTATTCTTCAATGTCAACCTCATTAAAAAATGAGACTTAGGTTTTATATGGCCCATTCTGTCTCTTGAGGTCCTTGTTAAATTTGTAATGACACGTGGCCCATAGTATCATATTGGTCAAACATGATAAAAAATATTTTTTTTAGGTAATGAAAAATATAACTTTTTAAAAGTTTACATAGTATTATATCTTCATAGCACTAGTCATGCAATTTTTGATAAATGATGTGGGTGAAAAAAAGCTCATTGGTTATCTTTTTATCCTATTTTTATAGTCATGTCTCCAAAACACATGAATGGTATAGATCCATGTTTGAACACCTTCTCCATTAGTTTTTTCATCACAGGGATTTTCTTATTATTATATTTGCTTTTCAATAGTCATGCAATTATTGATAAATTTTGTGGGTTAAAAAAATATTTGATTACATTTTTAACCTATTTTTTTCAATCATATCTCCAAAACACATTAATGGTATTGAAAAGTGAAATTCTATTTTGATATAAAATAATGACTTGATATAAATAAACTATACCACATATTAATATTTTTTAAATAAATAATAAAACAATTATCTTCTAATTTTATAATGCTTTTTTAATCCTATTTTGTGATTTTCATAAAAAATGTATGACCATTTTTAATGTTACAACTGAAATATATGAAAAAAATACTTATATGATAACTTTTAAATGATCAACATAAATCTTAAATGAGGTTGTGAATGTTCAGATCTTGAAACAAAGATTATGTGTTCTTAGATAAGTGCACACTCTCTAGACACCTACACAATGTGAATAAATAAATGATTTTTTTTTTTAAAAATAAATTAGAGACATAAGTAAATGAATTAGCAAAAAGGTAAAATATAATCTCAAATTAATCCAAACCATGTAAGTTGGAGGCACAAATTGTTAAGTGATGAAAATAAATAAATGGGGTAAAATTCCTTGTGTATTAAGAAGGATGGCTTACAAACAATATTTTTCCCTTTTATGAATTCATTTATTTATGCTTCCAACTCATTTTTCAATTATCTAAGAGTAATTTAAACCATACAAATGTGAGACACAGGCTATTAAGTGGTGAAACTAAATAAATGGGAGAAAATTCTATATGTATTAAGAACAAAGGATTATAAATAATATTAACTATAGATCAATAGTTATGAAGAAGATAATAATAATAAGAGAATTAAAATTAATAATAAACTTCAATTGTTATACAAGTGTTTATAAATAAGAGGAGAGAGATCTTGACATAGAGTGAGGAAGCCAAAAGGACTTACATAGAAACTACATCATAACCTTTGCCAACCTTATTAGTGTGTGTTTACTTCTCCTAGGCCATATAAGGTGTGGTGGAAGTGTGTCGAAAGTGTATTATGAGTTAGATATGACATGCAAATCCAATGTTTCATTGAAAAGGTATAAATGAGGTATGACACATCACATATTATCTTACTATATGCATTAAAAAACTATATAGGATTAAACCTACACACACTTAAATTCATTTTAGATAATTAAATTAACAAATAATTAATAATGTTGAACACTCCCCATTAATATTTATTTTATGGTTACAAAAGTTATGAAAAAATTAAAAAAATAAGGTGGGTGATGCAGAAAAAGAGGTGAAAGTTTTGAAGGTGATAAATTTTTATCCATATATCCATTTGAGCCCATCTTCATACCAAAATGACCATATCAAAATTTCCAGTGTATCCATAACTCAATATATCCAATTATGGAAATAATTGGTACTTTTTAGAATCCATACATGACCATCTGAGGGTCAAAAATTATAGTTTAATAGTTTTTTATTATTTTTCTATTTTTTAAAAATTGTATATTTTTATACCCAGACTTGAACTTCAATTAATATAAGTTTAATAGGTAAGTTTTAGTGGTTACTTTATTTTTGGATATTTTTAGAGATATGGGTGCTTTCATATGAAACATACTAAAAATAACATGTCAAATTTTATTATTTTTTAGAGTTGTGAATTTTGTATGTCTACTCTAATTTTGAGTTAAGGCTTATTTATAACTAATTTATAACTATTTAAATCACTAAATAATAATACATATAAGTTATTATTTTAGGATATTTTCCTATTGTCATTTTCATAAATGTATAGTATTCATGTTCATTAATACAAAGAGACAATATTGTAAGAGAGTTACATAGTGGTGGTTTGGTTGGACATTTTGGTATGAAAAAGACAATAGCTTTGGTGGAGGAGAAATAATTTTATCCAAAGATGAAGAGAGATTTTATAATATAAGTTTCAAGGTGTAGGATATGTCAGGTGGAAAAAGAACATGCATAAAATACAAGGTTGTACATGCCATTACTGGTTTCAAGACGACCATGGATAGATTTGAGTATCAATTTTGTGTTGGATTTACCAAATACATAAGGAGGTAATGATTAAATTTTTATTTTTGTAGATATTTTTTATAATATGATCTATTTTATTACATATAATAAAATCAATTGTGCCACTATAGCTATAGAACTATTTTTTAAGGATATTATGGGATTGCATAGTGTTTCAAAAATAATTACATCAAATACAAACAAAAAATTAATAAGTCATTTTTTAAAGATATTTATGGAGGAAGATATGTACTATGATATAATTCAATAGTGCATACCACCTCAAAATACATGGACAAAAAAAATTTGTAAACGGGCACTTGAAAAATTTATTGAGATGCATAGTTGGAGAGAAGCCCAAGCAATGGGACTTGGCTTTACCATAAGTTGAGTTTACATATAATAATCTAGTGAAAAAATTACATATAAAATAAACATTTCATATTATTAATGGGATAAATCCTATGAGTTTTTTATAATTTTTATAGTTACTAATTGTAAAATGAGTTAGTGATGATGTGAAAGCATTTGTAAAACATATACAATAATTATAATAAGAACTAAGAATAAAGTTGTAGGAAAGTAATGATATTTATAAAAATATATATATATCATAATAAGGTCATAAATAATTAAATAAGGATATTTAGTGATATTTTACTTGAGGAAAATGACATTTTTTGAAAGGCACATATAGCAAGTTAAAGTACAAGAAAATTGGACCATGCAAAATTGTGAAGGAAATTAATAACAATGCTTAGGAGGTGAGTTTAATATATAATTTTGATATATCTCTAGTATTAATGTTTAAAATTTAAATTATTTCCATGGAAAAGATAGTGAAAGTGAAGAATATAAAGAAGTAGATTGGAAGTAACAAGTGCCAAAGAAGAAGAAAGAAAAGCTAGTGTAGGTTCTTAATAAGAAGATAGTAAACTGAAGGTAAGAAAGTTATGGTTGGTATTTGGTATGGTAGTAAGGATTATATCATGAAGATAACACTTATATTATAGAATGAGACCTAAATAATATTGATAATAAAAAATGGCAATCGTACAATCAGAGCAAATCAAAGGAGCTAAGTTGTTTTCAACTAGAGGAGAATGATGCAAAGAAGATGCCAAACTTATAGAGGCCATAAATTTTTATATGTAACTCTCTTTGATCCCATATTCATTCCAAAATTACTATCTAAAAATTTCAATGCAACTATAACTCTTCGTATCCTGTTATGGACATTTAAAATTTTTTTTGGATGCCATATGTTACCATCCGAGGGTTTAAAATTATAGTTTAATATTTTTGTATATTTTTCTATTTTTATAAATTGTATATTATTATAAGTATAGTTGAAAATTAGTTTATATTAATTTTATAATATAATTTTAGTGTTTATTTTATTTTTGAATACTTTTAGAGTTGTACATCCTTGAATGCAAAACTTACTAAAAATAGTAGTTGTTAAAAATAGCAGATTGAGTTTTATTATTTTTTGGAGTTCCAAATTTTTCATGTCAATTCAAATTTTGAGTTGAGGCTTACTTATACATGGTTTTGAATTATTTTAATCATTAAATATGAATCAATACAACTTATTATTTAATAATATTTGCATATCGGTATTTTCTTATCTTGGTAATATTTGGGTTCTTTAGTGGGTGACATTATATAATCCTCCCACTTGAACACAAATTCCATTAAGAGGAATAAATAAAATTTCAATGGTTTAATAAAATAAATAAGAAGAGTATATTTGTGTCATGGATAATATTATTACATTAGAGGTGATTATATGAGAAATTACGCAAACATTTATCTCACGTCTACCTAAAAGCCTCAATTTTTTTACTCCACTAATATTATGACACATATGGGGAGGCATTATTCAATTATCTTTGACTAGTTACCAGAATATCTAGCATCAACATTGAAATGCATCAAACATGGATATGTGACAATGAAGTATAGGTGATAGGTGATGATGACAACATCAATGAAAAGTTTGAAATAAAAAGTTCTAAATTAGAATACATTTAATTTCACATAGGAATTGCATGCTAAGATTTTTCTAACCAAACAATATTTTTTTTATCTTACTCATATTATATTCATGATTATGCTTTACATAACCAAAGGACCAAAATTATTTTGATGATTGTGTTATTTTTAACAAGGGGACATTGTATTGGAAGTTTGTCAATGATGTCTCCAAGGAGACCAAGGATCTTAGTGAGGTGTCATGTGTGTTATACTGACAAATGACAAAGTTTGATTCAATGTGTTTGAGTGTTCTTTCATGGTTCTTATGTGTTCTTACATGCTTATAAATTTTTTGACTTGGATAGGTAATTAATGGTAGATATTCATGGTATGGACATCTCCCAAAGACTCTATGGGATGTCATAAGTGCTTAGAGTCTTTATGGAAGTGAAATGAATTCATTAGTGTAGTCATATGAATGTCTAAGATCAAGTACTCATCTTGATAGATAAAGCTAAATGAGCAAATTGATGATGTCATATTTTACATGTGTGAAGGTTTCAATAACATCTTTATATACATATATATTTACCTATGTGTGGATCTCATATGGTTCAAATTTTAGGTCCCAACACTAACCATAGTAAAAGTTATTAAGGTACAAGGTTAGCTTCTCAAGTAGAGTTTACTATGTTCCCATACATAGAAAAATTAGTGATATAAAAGATTGATATTTAACATTGAATTAGATAAAATATCTAATGGTGAATAATTTATTTGACTAGATAAGGATCCAATGGAGCACGTGATATTATCAAATGGAGATCAATGACATGAGTAAAGTCAAATTATCAAAGGTTCCTAATATTAAATGCACTTGTGACATGTTTCTCAATCTCATTGGGTTATCTTAAGATCAATGATTTGTAGGTGTTCATACTGATAGTGATCGATGGTGCAGGTTGAGTCAAAGATTCTAATATGTATGAGGTTCATAGAGATGCCAAGTCGAATAATCATGGGAGCTAAGATCTTAGATCAATGGTGAACATTGCAAGATAAAAACTATGCTAATACAAGGAGATTTATGGTTTGTATTTGGTTAAATTTTTTAGGGAGCATGAGATGAGGTCAAAGTGTCCAATGTTTAACATATTCTCAGTGACCATTATATTCAAATTAATGAGGGGAAACCAATTCATAGTTTCTAAGCTATATCTTTTAATCCAAGATTAATTTAATGGTGGTGTGCAAATAAATGCTGAAGAGGAATTTAAGATGCATATAGAAAACCTAGTTAAAGGTTTTAATGTTTATATAGACATAGTTATGGAGCTTTAAAGTTGACTATTTGTTTGTTCATGGTGTTACTATGCACATAATATTGTTTGAGTAAATTGTGCTTTAGAAGAAGAAAGTTTTTGTCAAAGTTTTCATTTGAAGATGTCTTAGAGGTCATATAGAGGGGACCCATGTATTTTAAAGTCATCTTGTGTTATTTTTTTTCTTGAATAAGTGACACAAAGGGTAATATTTCATCATGAGGCCTATAAGGGTTACTAAGGCCGAATTAAAAGATGTAGCTACTTAGGTATGACCCATGGATGGTATGGCTGACCTATGAATATGGTATTGAGAAATGTTTTAGAATGTTAGGCATATTAAGGGTTAAGATAAGTATTATGGTTGAAATAGAAGTTGATATTCATGGAGACTCTATAAAGAGTGGAGACCAAGGTAATGGTTATTAGACTTGTGACTGAAGAGTAGAGTAGATGTGACACTAGGTGAAGGAACCTTTGAAAGAGAACATATAATCTAGTGAGGACCATTAGAGATCAAAGAGGATTAGTCATGTTTATCTAAATAATGATAAATGTGAACACAAATATCAATGGACCTAATAAGCCTAGAAGAGTTAGATTGAGTGAGTGTGCTCAGTGGATGGATTGAAGAGCTGAGTGGGTTGAGAAGCATGTGAATGACTTATAGATCATGTTATTGATGTTTTGATAGATTTTTTGTATGTTTTTTGATTTTGTATTTATTTATAACTAAAGAGTAATCAAAAATGGTATTTTAGATTCATTTATTATGTGTGCAAGTTTGTGACAGTGTAAAGGGAAAAAGTACAAGATAAGTCCATCATCATGTGTAGAATACATTATATCAAGGGTAGATATTAGATCAAGGTAATTGAGTGGGTTCTTGGTTGCCTTTGGGATTAGTTCCTTCTTGTGGGATAAGTGTCTCACTAAATTGAGGGATGGGTTTCCTTTGATTAGTTAGTACTAGCATAAATGTTAAATATTGTTTTACAAGATTGTAATCAATCTTGTAAGGTTTAGTGGTTTTTATCCTTGAAGATGGTTTCCCACTTATATCAAATGTTCATGTGATTTATGATCTTATATATGCTTTGGATGTATAAGATTTCATGTTTATGTTGCTTGATCAAGTTGATGTATGATAAATGTTTAAGAGTTGGGAATTGAATTAGATTATCTAACATCACTGACTCACCATGCCCCATCTCAATGATTATACCTATAACAATTGGTATCAAAGGAATTTTTTTTATATGTTTAACCACTTAAAGTTGATCCAAGGTACAATACGGGTGAAAAAAACATCATGTTTGATGATGAAGTTTTCTATGATAGTGAGGAAGAAGAAGTTAATCTAGAAGCTAAGCTTATGAGTGTACTTGGTGAACCAATGGAGTAAAATAAGAGGAATTATAAAATAAGGAATATGATCAAACATCTTGAAGCACAAGTTAGATCTCTTAAGGGGAGTATGAAAATCCAAGAAAGAAGAAAAAGAGAATCAATAATTGATCAATTCTATGGAAAAGGTCATAATCAGGATAGGCAAGATTGAAGAAGAATAAAAGAGATCATAACATGGCAAAGACAATGGTAGCATGAAATATAATAATTCAAATTAGGTTAAAGACAAAATAAAGAATCTAATTAGACAAATAAATGCTTCAAAGTATGCCAAATCTTTTTTGGGCCACCGTTTTGTTTATCATCTTATTGGTCATAGGGCAAAGGATTGTGTAAGATAATAAATAAGTCTAAGGAAGATCAATTATATATTCAATCAAAAGGTATGGAAGATATTATTTACTACATTTGTCAAAGAGTTGGTCACATTGCTAGGTTCTACAAGCAAAGACCATCAAGTCAAGATAAGTTCAATTAGGCTCCTAGAGTGTAAGAAAGAGGACATGTTAGATAGATCAATGCAATGAGATATTCATCTTAGAGTCATTATTATACATGGAATTAGTTTTGACACATTTATAAATAATGTAAGAGGAGAATAAATAGGATTATCTTCAGTCTAAGTGAGAATCAAAGAGGAATCCTACCCACTCCATATGTTCATCCCCATCATGGGATACCCATAGAGTGAGGTTGTTCTGATCTTATGGCTCAATCGGGGGAAGTCAAAAGAACTTCTCCAAAGGGTCCAAGTTGAAGCCATAATGTCACATTAATAAAATTTGATGCACTCAACCTCATGAAATAAAATTTGAACCATAATATCACCTTTCATAGGGGAATCCATTCACATACCAAAATTGTCCTAAAACTCTCACATGTAGAAAAAATGACATCATCAATCTACTCTTTTAGATTTATCTATCAAGATGACTAATTTAGATTAGACATCCATATGACTATCCTAATGAATTTATTTCACTTCCATATTCACTCTAAGGACTCATACCATCCCATAGGGTCTCTACAACATGTTTATACCATCATTAAATTTAATTACTAAGTCAAACACTCTCCAAACCATCAATATGATCACTTTGTCATTAATGCAATAGTACCACATGCTCTCTTTGACATCAATGACAACCAAAAATTAATGACCATGATAAAAAAATATCACCCTTTGTAATTAATGGAAAAACACCCTTAAAAGGACTTATTACTCATTTTAACTTCTTAATTTTGATCTTTCTCCCCCTTTGGCATTAATGACAAAGGGTATCTTCCTCAACATGCCAACAAACATTACTCAACATTATGTATATATTCAAATAATATTAAGATTCTTAGGATACTTACATACTTTCAATCATATGAATTAATTTATCCTCATTTGATATCCACCAATATGAACATGGAATTCTTTGATCATTGGACTTGACAAACTACTCATAGAGCTTAGAAATCTCCCCCTAATATCATGCTCTATCTTATACCATATATTCTTTGACATACACCTATTTGAACTTGGGATTCTTTGATCTTTAGACCTATCTACCTATAGAACTCACAATCTCCCTTTGCTCGTGTGTGAATATTCAATACCTCATCAAAATATATGACTTAATTTGATCAAGTCATCATGTCAATCTTCTTGAATTCACAACTGTAGTAGACATATTCTTACTTATATAATGACTAAAACATCTTGAAATATGATCCCCCTTACATCATGCACATCTTCAAGCCTTTCAAATCTATCTGAGTTAGTTCCTCCTAACTCCATGCTTCACCTAGATCATGACATATTTAATAAGTTTACTCAATGAACTAGGTCTACTAGAAATTCTTTAACGCTATCCATACATCCTTAACTAGACACTTGGATATCTTCATTTTATACCTATAGATCTTTCACACATAGATTAATTATTTACCTGGTTGACCAACTAGACCATCCTTTAAATATTTGACCAATACTTTGATTTTAGCATCATTGACCTTGAATATATCTTCTGAATCATTTCTTCACAACACTTTGGAGTAGATTCATAAAACTCATTTCTCTTCACTAGCAAAGCACATTTTCAAAAGATATTTTTTATCCTACAACATCAACCAAATCTCAACTAGCATCCACCATGATTATTTTTTCTTATCACATGTCTCCTTGAAGACTAGATAGAGACATCTTGACCCACAATTTCTTAGAATAATGTGAAACCAAGATTTGCCCATAAATCCTCATATTGCTTCTCTTCCTTGGTCATATGATACTGATATTTCTTATTCTCCTTATGCTTAAGAGAAGCAACATGCTCATCCACTACAATATTTTCCTTTTATTTTAAGAATGAAATTATAGTACATGAAGATAAAAAATATTCATGGCATACCTTTTCATCTAAAGAAATAACCTCATCACTGGTAATTGAAAACTAATGTTCTTTGCATTGAAATTTATTATCAATAATAGGATGTTCTCTTGGATCCATACATACCTCAGAACTAACCTCAATTAACACTTTGGTCTTTTCCTTGAGCTTGACTTAAACTGACCTTTGATTTTCATTTTCTATCTAGAAAAATAACACATTCTCTTGGAAATCCTAAACCTTCTTCATGTATGATTCCTCTTTTACTTTAGTAGGTAGTTTATCTTGATCTTTCAGCTCAACTAAATTAGTTTTATTGGTCTTCACTTCCTTAGGATTCCATACCAAGGATTGACCTTTCTTGAGAACACTACGATGTCCATGCTCCTTATTATTTGAGATATTTCTTGTAAAATATCTTGTAATATGAAAAAATTGATGACAACTAAAAATAATAATATCATTTATACCTTATACTCGATGAATGTTATGAATCTCAAAAAGCATACCATCTTATCTCTTAGGATCATTATGCTCAAGCTTAATTATATTTGGTCTCAATACTTAGGTTAATCATTTCCCATGAATTCTAGGGTATAATCTATAAATATGTGCCATATCATGATAATTATAGAAAACTATATTATCCATACCTTTAGCTGACCAGTTACTCTTCTTTATATAGTTTTTTGACTTATGACCAATCTTGTGACAAGAAAAATACATCACACTTGGATGTCTGATGGATCTTTTCATGTTGATCTTGGTCATTACATCCTTCTTATCTTGAGATAACCTCTATTTCTATTTCTTAGTCTTGTTTACCTTGACAACAAATTGTTCATGCTCATTCTTTAATGAATCTAGCTTGGTATTCAACTAAATGATTATATCCTCTTTAGCTATCATACTTGAAATTTCAACCTCTAACTAAATTTTAAGAACTTGGATAGTCTCCTTATGCCTCTTAGATTATTTATCCATGCCATCCTTCATTCTACATGATTTACCTTAAATAATATTTATATAGTCAACATTAGATTTCAACTCACCATGCTCACCTTGATTTAAAATAAACTTGGAATTTGTCTCTTCTATGTCTTGAGATGTCTGCATTCTTCCTCTTTTGAACTCAGATTTGTCTTTGTAACCCTTCACTGATCCTTAAGATCTAGAATGGTCATCTTATCTTCTTTGGTTGTTTCACATATTACCTTAACCTAGGTTTGAAAAAGACCTTTTACCTTTGTTCTATGAATGCCTTGGCTTTTTATTGAAGATAATTTACTAATGACCTTAACTCAAAATTTTATTTCCTCAACTATTTATCCATATTGTACCTTGGATCACCTGCAAGTGGTTAAACTTATAAAGAAAGTCTTCCTTTGATACTAATTGTTATAGGTACAATCACTAATATGGGGAGGGGGGGTAAATCAATGATGCTAGATAATCCAATTATATTCCCAAATATTAAACATTTAGCATACAAAAACTTGATCAAGCAACATAAACATGAAATCATATACATCCAAAGAATACATAAGAGTATACATCACATGAACACATCATATATGTGGGAAAACCTCTTGGGGGATAAAACCCACTAAACCCTATAAGATGGACTACAATCCTATAAAATATGATCCAACATTTAGACCAAGATTGACTATTCAACTAACACCCATACCTTAGTTTAGTGAGACACCAATCTTACAAGGAGCTATTTCCCCTGTCTAGATGAGCACCCACAACAACTAGACCTTTAACAAGATTTACCTTGAAAGGAGGAAAAAACACCTTATGTAATAAAGATCATACTTAGCTACCTGAATAGATCATATTGAAAACCTATTCCTACTCTTCAATTAATGATGATCACCTTTGTCTACACTCTTCACCTCCAATCTCTCTCAAGCTACCTCTAAGGATAACTTGCTCAAATTACCTCTTCTAGGTTCATTACATCCAATAACATATGTGTCCTAAATAAACTTGATTAGATAAAGATCTATGATATTTTTATCACTCTGATGGCCCTAAATAACCTATACCTTCTCTTTCATAGGTTCTCTTCTTTTCTTGAATCCACACATGCACACCTAACATAATTATCCAAATAGACCTTGAACTTATACCACTCTCTTCCTTTATCCCATTTTGGTCAGCTAAGATGATTTACATATTTTTTATAAATTTTAAATAGGTCTAAATACATGTCACATGTAATAACAACACTCTTCATAGGTTGGTAATTATGTCAATATCCCCAAATAACCATTAGGTCTAGGCAAGACCTACAACAATTAGACTTTGATACTCACATATTACATGTGAGACTATTTAGACCACCTTCATCATTTACCAATGCTTAAAACACATCAAACCAATTTATATAATTTATTACTCCAATATAGGTACCTACTAATTGGAACATTGACTCACACCTTAAACCTACCAATTAGGTCTCCTTGCTCTTTAGGCTTTCATACATAGAAAACATAGTTACAAACTTCTGAAGCAAACACTCAAGTATTTCACATATCCATATGATTATATCACATGGGTGAACCCTTTAGGACCTTACATACACTTTCATGTGCTTTATACACTTTAACAAAGTCTATAAGCACTCAATTCAACTCTTTTAGAATGACCACTTAGACTAGTCACATACAGTAAAAATATAGCTATACTATTTTAAATATCAATATCTGATCAGGGGAATACTATGATAAACAATTCCTTTTAATAATCCTTAGAAACTTATATAAAATCTTCATGATCATTTAATTCTGAAAATCTTCTAATAACACCTTCAACTTACCTTTGTAAAATGGTCACTCAATCTGCTAATGCATTCAACAAATATAATTAACTTATAGGACTTTGCTCACACTGAGATAGATTGATAAAACCCAAAAAAACCATATAGATAGTATTCATGGATTATGAAACACTATAAAATATTTATTTCATCTTGAAATATCAAAATTATATCAATAATAACTCAATTATCCTTCTCAGGTCACTTCCAAAACATGGTTAAGCACATACTAAAATTTGTAGATAAATATATTTGACACTATGAACATTCAAACATTATAACTAGTTTTTATGGATGTGAATTGGATTCCTCTACAATTTTTTTTTTACTATAGCAAGAGATTCATACTAGATCAAAAGATATATCTCAAATACTGTAGACTAGTTTTACCTCACAAATTTGAATATTCAAATTCCAACAGTCACTATGCAAATGTTAAACATAAAAAACTTTAAACTCATATAATTATTAATATAAACTTAAAAAAAATATGAACCATATACATCCTCAAAATTATCCTAGTATTTATCTTGCAATTCTCACTATTGATCTTCGATATGAGCTTTCATGATTGTGGCATTTGGCAACTCTACATGCCTTCTAAGTAGATTAACTATTTGCCTCAATCCACACCATCGATATCCATCTATATGAGCACACACATGTTATTGATATTCTATAAAAGCTTTGAGATTTTGCCACATTTAATTAGTACATACAATCTTATAATCTTTGACATATTCAATTCAATTCTCATCATAGATTTTGATACCAAAAATTTGGCAAAGTATGGGAACTTGGTAAACTTTGTCTAAGAATCCAACTTTGCACCTTAATAACTTTTTCTACACTCGACCTCATGACCTAAAATTTGAACCATAGGATCGCCTTTCATAGGGAAATCCATTCATGTATCAAACTACTCTTGAAACTCTCCCATGTGTGAAATATGACATCATCAATATGATCTTTAATATTTATCTGTTAAGATGACTACTTGAGCTTAGACATGCATATGACTATTCTAATGTATTCCACTCACTTATATAAGCACTCTAAGCACTCATAACATTCCACAAGGTCTCTACAACATGTCCATACCATCAATATCATCCATAAATTACCTTACTATGTCAAAAAATCTCTAAACCATCAATCAAATCACTTTTTCATTACTTCACTAGTACCACATGCTCTCTTTGACATCAATGACAACCAAACATTAATGACCATGCTCAACATTTAGTGTAGGTACTCAGAAAGTTAATAGTGATCAAAGGTTTTCATGGAGATATTGTATTCAGTGCCAAGAAGGTACCCTAAATATTTTGAATCTTGAATTATTTTTTATATCAAGTTATAAAACTTCAAATTTTCTTTTTCAAACTGTGATGTGCTAGAGACTATCAAGTTTAACTATGTTGAAGTTTGGGGTCAAATAGTCTAGATCGATCTAATGGTGAGTGTTTAATTAGGTGATGAATATCTATGGTGAGTGTGAAACCTATCAGATAGAAATAAATGATTAGAATATGATTGTGTATATTATGATCAAATAGAGTGTATTGATTTAATAAGCCACTAGGATGCTTATAAGGCATGCAAGGCTTCCAAGTGGTGGAAGTTCATTGGAGACAGACTTTAGGGTACATAAAGGGCACGTGGGGATGCCAAGTGTCTTAATCTTGGAAGTGAGGATATAAGATCAATGGTGAGTGATTAATTTTAAATTTAGGAGAATTATAAGGATATAAATGGGGAATATTTGTTCAAGATATGTGAGGAAATGAGATGATGATAAGTGTCAGATGTTTTTCTTTGAATAGTGATCATTGGCATTTGAAATTAATAAAAGAAAAACTAGTGCTGAGTATTTTGATAATAAATTTTGATATATATAGAATTTGATAATGGTGTAAATATAATTTTTTTAAATGACTTAAATTTTCATCAATTTTTTTTGATTATATGATTTTAATGTTTGAATAATCAAAGATATTAAGCTCCAAAGTTGACTATGTGTTTGACCATGTTCTACAAGTGACCAGAGAAGGATATTTGAGTTTTTATTGATAGTATTTTTATGTTTCAATATGAAATATATATTAGAGAGTCTTATAAAATAAATTAATACCATTTGTGTGGTTTTTTTAATTTTTACCAATCCATGTTTAGCTTGAAATTTTGCTTAGAAGTTGACTATGTTTATTGAATACACTGACATATTGAGTGACCATGTTTTAGGAGTGAGTTTAATGTGTTATAAGTATAATTAAAGAATAAAATGAATATGGATATGTTATATAAGTCTTTAAGGATTATTTAAAATTATTGGATGCCATGATATGACCCTGATCAGATATGGAGAGTCAAAATAGTAAAACTATATTTTGATTGTGTGTGACAACTCTAAGTGTTCATTTTGAGAGAGTTGTTTTTAGTGATTAGATATAATGTTGAAGTGACTAAAGAACATGGATGTGTTTCATAGGTCCTGATGGGTTCACCCATGTGATCAAATCATATGGATATGTTAAATAATAGAGTGTTTTTCTTTAAAAGTTTGAGACTATGTTTTCTGTATATGAAGGCCTAAAGAGTGAGGAGACCTAATTGCTAGGTTAAAGTGTTGCATTGGTGTTATAGGTGGATTAGACACATATTTGAGTGATAAATTGGATATTATAGATATTTTTTATGTATTAAAATCATTGTTAAATGATGAAAGTGGTCTAAGTAGTCTCATATGTAAGTGGTCTAAGTAGTCTCATATGTAACATGTAAGTATGAAGGCCTAATTGTTTTAGGTCTCACAAAGACTAAATGGTGGTTTGGGGATAATGAGGTAATGACTGACCTATGGAAAGTGTGTTTCTCACATATAACATGTTTATGGACCTATTTTAAGTGTTTTTAAAATATGTAAAGTATCTTGGTTGACCAAGATGGTTTAAAGGAAGAAAGTGGTATAAGTACAAGGTCTAATTACACTAATTATGTTAGTAGTATAAGTGTGGATTAAAGTTAAGGAGAGAATATTTGGCAGAGAAGTTATAGGTAATTAATGACCAAACCAGAGTGAAGAGGATTATTCATGCTTTTATGATAAATTTGATGTAGGAGGACATACAAGTCATTAGACTTAATGAGTCTAGAAGAGGTAGTTTTGAACGAGTTATTCTTAGAGGCAAGAGAGATTGGAGGTGAAGAGTGTAAACAAAGGTAGTCATCATTAGTTAAAGAGAAAAAAAGGTGTTTAATATGATATTTTAAAGGTATCTAAGTGGGTGCTTATTTTCTTATGGGGTTGGTTCCTCCTTGTAAGGTATTTCTTGTTAAAGGTCTAGTTGTTATGGGTGCTCAACTAGACAGGGGCAATAGTTTCTTGTGGGATTGGTCTCTAACTAAACTAAGGGATGGGTGTTCCTTGATCATTTGGTGATGGTATAAAAATTATATCTTGTTATTATATGAATTTAGTCCATTTTTTAGGTATGAATGGGTTTTATCCCCCAAGAGGTTTTCCCACATATATCATGTGTTTTGTGTTTGATCTTGTTTTATTTTCCATGTCCATTATTATGAATGATGTGTATGCTTCATGATTGTATGTGTGTAATAGTTAATGTTTTAAATATTTTGGAATTGGGTTGAATATCTAACATTAATATTTCACCCCCCCCACTCTCAGTGATTGTAGCTCTAACATAAAGACATTGTTTATTACTTGTAAAATTTGAGTTGTCCCCCTGACTTGGATTAGAACCAAGGAAGAAATCTTAAGCTTGTATCTTAAAAATATCTCTTGAATAAAAGTGGATTATCATGGAAGAATATAGATGGGGTTATCCTAATATGCTTGTTAGAATAAAAAACTATAGATCTAATTGAAGACTTCCATAATGGAGTATGTGGTGTTAACTTTACACCTAAAATCATAGCTCATAAAATTCTAAGAGCTCATTATTGGTGGCCATCACTATTCAAGGATGTTACACATAAAGTTTGAAAGTGTGAGAAAATTTGATGATTTGATGAAAGTTTTAAAGCCTATAGTTATTTTCCCTTATAGCCTATGTTGATTGAAGGCTCAATCAAACAATGGGGAATGGATTTCATTGGTGAAATCACTGATTTGTCAAGCATTAGACATAGATGGATATTTTTTGCAACTGATTAGTTCAGAAAATGGGTTGAGGTGGTCCCTAAAAATAAGTGTTGTCATAAAATTGTGTACCCTAGGATACTCTATGAGTTTCCTCTAATTTGATGCAACATGGAATCATCTCTTAGGTTGTGGGGGAACCTATAAGAGAGATGAATCTCTAGATTATAAGGGCTAGCTCCCTAGATTATTTTTGAAGTGTATATCATCTAATCTAAAGCTTTTTTATGGGAAAAAGGTTAGGATTTTACTTGAAAATGAAACCACACTAAAGAGGTGATATACCAAGACATATCCCATAGACTATCACACTCCTAATAATCAATAAAGCCTTCTAAGACCAATTTTAGGCATTGAAGGATCGTACCATAGTGTTTCAATGTGAAGGTAGGAATACATAGGATGATCAACAAGATAATTGATCTAGGGGAAAATTTCACACCATAGAGACAATTTCATACTTGAAGAGGATCCTAATACATTCATACACTTCACATGACCTGTTAAAATCAAAATTATTGCTCAAACATGAAGGATAAAGAGGAGTAAGAATGACACCATCACTTAGCTCCACTATACATCACTAACACACTTAGAAAAAATGTTCTTAACTTATAATCATAATTTTATTAAATTTTGAAAGAAAAAATTAAATGTCACACTAGCAGGGACTCGCCATACTAGATGTGGTCTCCCTCTTTACAATAGCCAACATGGCTCATACTCATAGAATTTGGAGGAAGAGAGAGAGAGAAGCGAAGTTTAAAAAGCACAAGGACAAGTGTCCAAATGTGGAAATAATTTAAAATCATGTGAATGAGGTGTAATAATAGTCATGAAACTGATTTTCACATCATTCTATCCCAAATTATCCTCTTCTCTAAGTATGGTGTAGCAATCTTCTCAATCATTCTCTCTTGTGAAGTTTCCTTCATGATGGGCTTTCAAGAGAAATTAAAATATGGTTAGGTAAAAGTTTTTCATGTAAATTAGGTGGAATAGATATAAATTAATTGATTTGGACATGTGTCCATCCCAAACTGAGCACCTTCCTTGGTGTGGCATTGGAACTCTTTCACAAGTATCTTTGAGTCTTGAAACTCCTTCTTGACAAGTGGTAAAAGGCAGGATTTTAAAAATGAGATATCTTGGATATTAAAATTTAAATATAAAGGACACTTTTAAACCATGTTGAAGAATCTCAATTAGTTAAATCACCTAAAATCATCAATTCCTCTCTAGGTGTCACAAGGCCTCTTTGTCTCACTAGGCCCAACTTGGCCAAAATAGCTAAAATTTGGATTTAGCTCAATTTTTGCAATATTTATTCATTTAATGCCTAATTTTAATATATTATACTTGAAAAAATACATTTGTAACCATTAATATTTCACCAAGACCCCATTTTTCTTATAGAGCCTTCAATAGGCCTAGTCTCTTGTACCCCTATTTTTACACACGTCCACTTGTGTATGAGAATTAAAAAACATACAAGACTAATTAAAACCATTTTTTAGTACATTTTTCCTTCATTTTGATTTTTTCCAAGTTTCATGGTTAAACACCTAAGGAAAGTGTGTTTTTTGATCAATTAGTCCTCCCAATTAGGCCTAATTAGGCCACTTTAGCCTAGAGGACAAAAAATGATCATTTCATGCTCCCACATGTGTGAACTAAGAAAATATATTCATATTAACTTTTTTACTCTCCTCATAATCCCTAATGTTGAATTTGAGCTATTTATCATCTGTACAAACCCATGTATAAGCATTAAATGTTCTTTCTTGGCCTATTTTGTACAACCCTATACTTGTGGGTAAAAACCAATGGAATGAGGTGGATATTAGGATATTTATAAAGATAATATTAATTATTTTAAATATTTAAACATCTATTTGAGTGATTTTATTGGCCTTTCTCTCTCATCAAGTTCAAAACAAGCTTCCTAGAGGGTTTTGGAGTGACTAACCCTCTTAGCATTTGTTCATGCATGATACACATTTGAAATATGATAAATTACACTTGTGGCCCATAAAGGACCTCCTTAAACTTATTTTAATGGATAAAGGTCTCATGAACAAGCTCATGAAAGATATAAGCATTCCAAGATGACCATTTGAGCCATTTTCAAGCATTTTGTGAGGTCTAGGAGATTCTTAAGCCAAAGGATGGATTATATGAGAATTTATCTATATATTATGGTTATAAAAATTATTAAAATTCCACATAAACCTTATCCAATCCTTATAACAACTCTTCAAGAGCTAAGAATGAATTTGGCCCTTGTTTTGGAAACATGTTTAAGCCTTGCCAACTAGGCATGCCTGCACCTTTGAACCAAATGACAATTATGGACATATAATATGAATTAAAATGGATAATAAAACATCATTTAAACTTAAATATAGGTTATATAAAACAATAAAATTATTGAAAAATTCTATAACTTGAAGTGACCTTATATTTGGCATTGGATTTGCATGTTCTAATCACTAGGTCTGTCTGTAGGCCCTCTAGTCTAGACCAATTTTATTTCATCCCAACCTTATATACTTGTTTATAATATTTATCCATGTTTCCAATAGATATTTAAATATTATTTAATAATCCAATTGATCTTTGGTTCACCATTCCACCTATTTCCCCCAAAACTGTCATCTCCATGTCTAGGAAAATTGCCCTTGCTTTGAGATAGAACATGGGTATGTTTCCTTTTTTATTTCAAAAATAAAATGATTTTAATATGTTTATAAACTATAAATGGTAATATTTACCAAATTTTAACCTTTAAATCCAAGGTTTGGTCACTTAAATATCACCATTTCTAAGGTAGACCTTCTATAGGTAGGATGTATGCAGGGTAGGCACGGTATAGGTTGTGCTTGTAGGAAATGAAGGTTATAATTTGTTTTGTCATGAAATATAAGGGTAATTTATTCATCACAAGGTGTATTTAATCTATTTTATGGTCTATTTTCCCCTTAAACACTTTCATGCATTTATAAACCATCAATTAGGCCATTGACTACTTGGTGAAGAATCACTATTTAGGGTGTTAGTTGTAGGTGATTACGGTGGTGTTTAGGGATTTAAGGACACAATAAGACCTATTTTATTATAAAAAAATTATTTTAATTATCATATATCATCTTACCAAGTTCAATCTTCACTCATTTACACCATTCTATCTTTCATTCCCAAGACTAGGCTCACTTATGTGGAGTGAGACACCTCAAAACCCCTACCTGTAGGTAATCACTGAGCCTTGAATTATGTATTTGGTAATAATATTAATTATATTAGGTCATGAAACCTCATTATTATAAACCTTTCAAACCTTATCAATTATTTAACCTAGGTCCCTAATTAGGACATCCTGCCTTGACTGTGATAGTCATACCTTTAGGCCTATTGTAGGTACTTATGCTAGGTTCATGATTTGTGGACACCATAAAAACCTATTATTTATGTTAAGAAGACCATATGGGTGGTCATATATCAAATATAAAAAACTAATCTCCATCACTTGCATTATTTCATCCCTCAATCCCAAGATTAGGCATCTATTTGTTAAGGACTAAGACACTCTTAAGCTCCTGCCCATGGATGATATGGATTGTATTGGTCATAAAAATAAATTTTAAACACATATTTGAGAAATAAATATTCAATATGCAAGATTTTTCACACACCATTTGACCTTGAGTGACATTGGAATCAATGGAGACACTCTCCAACTAACTGCTTGTTTGGACTGAGGTAGGCCCATAGGTAGTTATAAGCAATTTTGTACTTGCTCAAAGTGTGATAGGGTCCCTTAAGATGCCTTTAGACTCAAATTTCATGATTTGAACCAAAACTTTCACTTAGTAACCTTCAAAACACCATGAATAAGTCATATTAGATCCCTATCTAACATGTTGGTTGTAGGTGTTTGTTATAGGCTTGTTGTATGGATAGGGGGTTGCTTAAGAGGTCTCAAAACATCAAGAACCACCTTGTCTCTATCATATTAGCTCATGATTAGTATTTTAAATATTTTTAATTGATCTCCATTGATGGCATGGTTTATGAATTTCTATGTGAAGTGAAAAATCAAATTTTCATCAACTCTAGTAGAGTTCACTGTCACAAATCAATAATTTTTGGTCATTTTTAAGGGTCTCAATGACCATACCCCACTTGTCACTTTGACCTAAACATTGTTAGGGTTGTTATGTGTAGATATAGATACAATACAAATCAATCAAGGATGTTTTAATATCATTTTATCCTAACATATGTTATCTCAAAAAACCTTAGGGATCTTTGTTTGGTCCATTTGGGGTCTAAGAACCCAATTTGATCTTATCATCCTTTGAAGTGAAAACCTTGCCTTGGCATAAAATTATTAGATTCATGGCATAAAATACATGACTCCTTAGATATGATATATATTCAAACATGAAATAAACCATGTACTTCATGACTCGAACCTCCCTACAATTTCTTGAACTCTTGTAGAAGGAAGCTATGAGCACATTTTACAAATAAGGCAGTCAACAAGGGAATTAGGCAATTTGGCTTAAAGGAGTTGACTGATCTCTCATAATGGAATTGAATGAAATACCTTTAAAACATGGACTCAAGCACATTTATCATTCCATGGAACCATATTCTATGTTTCAAAACTCAGGCTACATGCCCATGAATGCAAACTTTGAGAAACAAGCACAATTTGGAATTATCCCTTAAAGGAATTGAAAGAGAAGTGTTGGATGATTGAAAAACCATTGATAGGACCTTATTAAAACCTAAAAAAAATACATTATAATCACATAGCTCCATATATTCCTAAAAGTAAGAAACAAATTCACAACCATACCCCTCCTAAATGTAATTTCATAAAAATCTACCTGGAGTCAAACTGATTATTCGTAAAGGATGAGGCACAAAATTATAACTTATTGATATAAAAGTGAATTACACTTATATTAATATCCACTCCTAGAATCACTCTTTCCAGTTCCACCTATAGTTTCCATAGTGAGTGCTTGAACCTACCCTTCCTTGGCTTTCCAAGTGAAAATAAAGGAAAATGAGTTAAAGATAAACCTTTTTACATTATCCTTAAAATCCAAATATGTAGATGACCTGTGGGAGGTGAAGAGTCACTCCACCACATTTTCAACTGATGGTGGACTTCAGAAGTCTATACAAGTGTTCAAAATCTCCTATGTTTTAGGAAAAACTACCATTTCATGATCATAACAAACTTTATAAATATCACCTAACTAATTATGACATTATTTGACCTTATCCATGATGATATACTCATTGGTGACATATTTTGTAATTCCCACCATCCATACAAGTCAATTAATTAGCTAGAAAGGTGGCCAAATGACCCTTTTACCACATGAAACCTACTAAATGGCCAACTTGTGACTTAAAGACACCTTAAAACAATTAAAAGACCATTTTATGACATTTTAAATACAATTTAGAACTTTTACTAAGTTTTAATAAGTTTGACCAATGTTGACTTTGTTGACTGGGCCAGTACAAAGAAGATGGGTTTCAACAAGGACTAGGGAAAGGGTAAGTGAGACATGTAGGACAATAGATGACCCCATAGGACATAAGAAACTTTATCTAAAATTTTAAAATAGTAGGGCTTGACCCAAATTTGACTTGGGGTCAAATTTGGTCAATAATAAAGCTACACACTAGGTTATTATGGACTTTCTTTTAAATTAGATTATTTGTAGATTTGGTGTGCTTGTTAAGGTAATTGTTGATAATGCCATGAGTTTTAGAGATAAACCTTTTATGGCATTGTGAAAATAGTACATAATAGAATTAGATTATGATTATAAATACAACCCTCAAGGGAATGGGTAATAAGAATCTAGTAACAAAAACTTGCTCAAAATCATTAGATGAACCTTGGAAGTAAATAAGAAGAGGTGGGATAAATAACTAAAGTTTTCCTTATGGGATGACAGGATCACACATAAAATATTTATAGGTAAAATCCATTTTAAGATTATTTATGGAGCTCAAGTTGTCTTACCCATAAATTTTTAGTTTCTAACCTATCAATTTATGCAACAACTAGAGGAAGATGATGAAATCAACCACTATGAAAGTATAAGAAACCAAATTGTTACGCTTGATGAAAATAGAAGTCAAGATTATGAGAGACACATCAAGTTAAAGGAAAGACTTAAAATAATATTTGATAAAAAAATTTCTCCAATAATTTAACTATTAGGTGATTTGGTTTTACTTTAGTATACCAGGCATGAGGAGAAAGGCAAACATGGTAAGTTTGATGCCTTTTGGATAGGCCCTTATTCTATTGACTGTAGGATTGGGGAACACACTTTATTCTTGAGAGACCTGAATGGTGAGATAATAGAGCTACAAATTAATGGTATACATCTAAAACACTTATTTGACGAAGTTCCTAACTATGTATAATAACATATAGTGTATAGTTCTATTGTTTTGTTACCCTTTTGTGTTGGGACTTTATTTATATAGTTCCTTTTGGTTTTTTTGTGTCATGTGTTCCTTATTAGATCCTCCTGATCTATTTTTATTGGTTTGAATTTATCTAATAAGTTTATAAAGTTTTGATTATGTGCCTAAAGGGATTGACACCTGGGCTTATTTTTTAGGGTTCTTTACACACATGTAGGGGGTGTACATCCCCAAGAGAGATCTAGTATTAGTGTCCAAAATTGCACTTAACAATTTGAGACCCTTTTTGAAATATTAGTGCATGGATATATAATTATTGTCTCATATTTTTAAGTGTCCACCCTATTTAAAAATACACCTTTTGCCTTGTGAAAACCCTTTGTAATCCTAGTTCTATCTAAGGCTTAACGTTTTCATATTTTAATGAGATTGTAGGGTATGTGATAAAAATCAAGCCGAGAAGATCAAATAATGATAAGTATAATTTTTTCCATCTTAAAAAAATCTTTGAAGTGGTGGAATTAATATGGTTAAATACAAGTCTAAATTATTACAAATTGAAAGGGGAGTTTGAAAGTCTAGCGAGCTTTCTTGGTGGAAAAACAAGTTGTAAAAAATGCAAGTTTGATTTTTTAAATTCTTAAGATTTTTGGAAAATCCCTAAGTTCAAAACTTTTGGTTAGACATTTTGTTTGGATATTTTGGTTGGATAATTTGTTTGGAACTTTTGGTTGAACATTTTGGTTGGACATTTTATTCAGAACCTCTGCATCAAATTTTATGATAAAAAATTTTGTTCAGACTCTTTGTGGTTGGAAATTTTGTTTAGGATTATTCATCAAACATTTTGTTTGGGCTTCTTCATTAGATAATTTTTTTAGAGATTTTGTGGTTGAACATTTTATTCAAAATTTTTGAGGTTGGATCCTTTGATTCAAGCCAATGTTTGCCACCTACCAATAAACATGCAATAAAATTAGAAATGGTCCAAAAGGAAGCAATGAAATTCCAAGGAAAATTAGAGGTTGGCATGGAAAACAACTAAGACTATGAAAGCATTCAAGAGGACACGTTAGTATTTATGCTCATTTCTAAATGTATGATATATCTAATTAGAAGTTAAGTTTGTAAAAAATTTCAAATTAGAATATTTTAAATAGAAGAGAGTCATGCTATTAATAAAATCCACATGGAGGGTCAAATGATGAAGCCAATATTTTAAAAGGGTAAAATAATGCACTTAAGCATTATAAATTTTGGAAGCAACCCTAAAAAGGTAAAAGGAAAAATAGAAATGTGGAAGGCATGGGAAAGTCAAGAATTATTCAAAAGGTGAAACAAATATAAGTATTGCATTTCTAATATTTTTCTTGTTTTGAATACCTCCATGGAAGGGAAATGTTGTAGGGTTGTGAGGCCAAGGTGGGCCATTACAAGGAGAATTCTCAAATGGCCATGGATTTTTATTTCATTCTACCATAGTTAGAATATTCTCTTGAAATAATTACAAGGTAAGGGGTGTTCTTTGGCCTACAAAAGGAGAAGGCCAACTACCCAAAAGTTTCCATCTATGAAAATGATTAGTTGAAGGCATGGCCAAGAAGTTACACATGAAGACAAGGAGTTTTTTTGATCCCAAGGGAATATTTCCCTCAAGCCCAAGTGTAACACATTCCTAGCCAAGTAGATAAAAGGTTTCATTGAAATATTCATCATTGAAAGGATAGGTGGTTACCAAAATTATTTTCTTGCAAGCCATGAGCTTTCAGGCATGATCAAGGGCATCGTCTAGCTAAAACATATTGCTAAAATATTCTATGTGAAAGAGTTATATAAAGAGAAGGCTTGTCCTCTTTTCAAAGGATTTTGGTTATTATTATTTCTAGGTCTTAGGCTCTTTCAAATTTTGGGATCCTTTTTGTGTGTGTCTTGTCTCTCTTGCTAAGGTGGTTACTGTTGTTAGTTTGACATGTCAAGGTCAAATTACTACCCTTATCATTCGAAACTTTCCTAAATCTCACCAATATCCATTTAAAGTTGGTCAAACCAAAGAATTGTGGCATAAAAATCACTAATTTTGGTTAAAAATGTCAAAAATGGATTGTAAATTGGTCATTATGATTTCAAAAAAAAAAATCAAGTTCAAATATGCAGACAATCCATGCACAAGGATCAATTTTGAGAGAAATTTGAACATTCTAGGAGCTACATATTTGGCTTCAGGACTTTAAATTTTATACACAAGGTCATTGTGAGTTAGATAACCTTATGAAAAAGTTTCATGGCCATTAAATGATTGGATATACTTTTTATTTTGTAATAGTCCGTAGAATATCCATTAGAGATCACCATTGGAGTAGGCATCATTCTAGAGTGCCACAAAGGTTTTTAAGTCTAGATAAAAGTTTTAAAGTATGGGATGATGTTTTTAAATAATGATAAGACCTTTAAAGAGTTTCAAAACTATAAATTTTAAGCAAACCATGCTCATACAGGCTTTTGCAAGGAAATAGGCATAAAGGTCAAAAAGGGGTTTTTTGACTTTTCAAGAAAAAAATGCTTTTAGAGTGTTTTGATAGCATGTTACAGACCCTATGATGATGTTTTTAGGAATTTTGAATAATTTGAATATATATTTTCATTTTTGTTAAATTTTTATTTTTTCAGTTTTAGATAACCTTCATAGCCTCCTATTCAGATGCTCATATATTTCACCACATGTGGAGTTTGTATGAATGATATTAGTATGATTTTATTAATAATATTTAATTATAATTAATTTTAAAAAATGACCATTTAAGTGGTTTTTATTTATGAACAATCATTATGATTGTAGGTAGCTTAGAATGTAGTCAAAACCCCATAGGCAGATTTCTCCATGTGGTAACTTTTTATATATTTTGAATGGGAAACCAATAATGTCATGTCCCCTTTTTCATGGACATTGACAGACTTGATGATTAGCCTATTATGTGACCTTCGTAGGCTAATAGGATGGATAGAGGGTCATGATGGAGATTGGCTTAGCTTTGATTCGCAGAATTCCTACAGTTAGCTTTCATTCAGGCTCTTTCAGACACATTTGGCCTGAGCTCCTATTATTTAGGGATATTTGACACGCAGTGGAGCACCTTTTTTTTGGTATGGTCATGTGCAGAATCACTCCCTAATTCACCAGCTTTAGACGGTTCGAGGATCGGACATATATTGAGGGAGATATTAATATTTGATTGATTTAATCAAATATTAATTATTTAGCCTATTTTTAATTAGAAACCCTAATTCTAATTTAAGAAAACCCTAATTAGGGAAAGCATATCTTTTGAGGGTATAAGGGTTCCTCATGGAGGCCATTATTGATTAGCCATTGATTATTTGATTATTGATTTTGAAGAATTCTTCTGTGAAGACTGAGCCAAGGGTTCTAGGATTCCATTGCAGTGGAGAACGTTAAATCTTCATTGTGTGTGATTTAGAGGCTGTGAGATATTAGCTAATTTATTGCCAAATTGAGAGATAGCTTCATACAAAAGTTATCACAGAGGTACAGATTTGAGAGATAACTTCACACAGAAGTTATCACAGTATTTCAGGTATTTCTTTATTTAGTTTTTGATTCAATGAATTATACAGATAGAGATCTTCTGTATTAGAGACATATATTTTCAGATCAGGGGTTGAAAATAGGTAGATTGTGCTTAATTGATAGCTGTACAAAGTCCGTACAGGTCTGTACAAATCTACGCAGACACCAACCTTAGTAGACAGAGATTTCCATTGACCGACATCAGCCGACTGAAGACCGACGTCGACAGAGAAGGACCTACAGAGATTGACGTTGGCAGCATATCGACCGACGCCAACGACTATGTGTTCGACATAGTAGGTTGAGACGAGATAGAATTTAGGTTTCATTTCCAGATTTGTAGAAGATCAAGGTTTTAAGACCAGATTTTAATATTCTTTATTTGTATGAGAGAAGATTGTAATTGTAATTATCTGAATAAGTGATAAGATATTTGATTGGCAGATAAGAGATTTACTGTGGTTTATTGTTTATCTAAATTTATTCTGCAAGATTGTATCTTTGTTTAGAACTGTTTGTGTTTCTATATTCCCTCTTGGAAGGGGACATTACAGTGGTATCAAAGCCAAATTCCTGCCATCCTATTAGGTAGATCGGAGCTAATGTCTTGCCATCCTGTTGGGTGGTTTGGGTAGATTGAATCAACAAAGTATCATGATGACTTCATATACCTAGAAATAGTGGGACAATGATATGAAGAAGCTGAAACACAGTTTGAAACAGTTGGATGAAACCCAGAGGAGGATGAAATAAATTCTTTCATATCCTACATCCAAAGACAAATCCACACAGTATATGACAACGAAGGATGAGTGGGAGTTATTAACTCCACAAGCTCAAGGGAGGTTGTCTTTTGATCAATTTGTTAAGCTAAGGAGAGAGCACTACAGATCACTTAGACAAGAGAGCATCATGTCCCATGATTATTATGATTATTATGAGATAGGAGATAGTGAAGATGAGGATGAGTTTGATGCTTGCACTCAGAGTGTAGAGGTGTGCTCAGATGTTAGTGCATTGAGGTTTGATGATCTATCAGTTGTGGCAGTGATTGTAGAAGAGTCCTAGGATCCGATTATTGCAGATGACACCTAGGAGAATGCAGTGGACAGTTTTGAGGACTTATTTTCACCGGTAGTTTCTTTCGGTATGGAAGAGTAGACAGTGATGCTACATTTGTTAATACTCCATATGTTGATATGAGCTTTGGAGTTGATTCATAGAGTATGGATGGTAGTATGATAGTGGTCAGTGATTCTGAGTCTATTCTTTTGGACCATGCATCATAGGAGGATTGTAGGAGACAATCTAGCCAGTGCCACCATGTGTCTAGTCAGCTAAGAGTTAGTGAGCGAGACATTGCTACCGCTTGAAAGCATTTTGATGCTGCTCATTAGTTTTTAGCAATTTATGGATGGGGTTTTCCTACTAGCATTGAGCAGGGAGGTAGTTATTTGTCCTTGACAGAGATCCACTCTTTATGGGAGGCTATCCAGATTTTGAGATAGGATTATATGCAGTTGGTAGCTGATAGAGATTATCTTATGGAGTGGGGCAGCGCAGCATATGATGCATTACTGGTCAAGGAAGATAAGGTGAGTGAGCTTACTCAGCAGCTCGAGGTGACTTCTGAGATTCTTGAGAGTACGCAGTTGGCTTATGAGGAGTCACAATTTCATTTAGCTGAGATGACCATAGCGTTAGAGCATTTGCGGTCTTCACCAGCCCCAGACCCAATTCATTTGTATATTGAGGTGGTTGGTGGTGAGTACATTCCTGCAGTTGTTGCTGAGGAGCATGTTGTTGATGTTGACACACATGTTTAAGATTTGGGAGTACCTAATTTTGATGAGTTTGAGATACCAGTGGAGTCGAGTCTCCAGATTGATTCTTCTCACACATATGACAGTGTGGTACCATTCACTGTGCCACCTTTATAGAGGGATCAGTTATGGGATGGATTGACACCATCTTTTGTAGATGGAATTTGCAGTTGCCAATTACACAGCCTACCATATCGACACATCCAGGGCAGTTGTGATTTCAGGAATTGGTTGAGTTGAATTCACCAATTTGATTGTGGATTCCTCTTTGTTCTACTTCTGATGATATTGCAGGTACTTGTATTGATTTACATTAGTGAAAATCATAACTACATTTGGGATCCAAGTGAATTGGGTGGTTCATTGTTCCGAGATTGCTTGGGGACAAGCAATTTCTAGAGGGGCGGATTGTCATGTCCCCTTTTTCGTGGACATTGACAGACTTGATGATTAGCCTATTATGTGACCTTCGTAGGCTAATAGGATGGATAGAGGGTCATGATGGAGATTGGCTTAGCTTCAATTTGTAGAATTCCTATAGTTGGCTTTCATTTAGGCTCTTTCAGACACATTTGGCCTGAGCTCCTATTATTTAGGGATACTTGACATGCAGTAGAGTGCCTTTATTTTGGTATGGTCATGTGCAGAATCACTCCTTGATTCACCAGCTTCAGATGATTCGAGGATCGGACATATATTGAGGGAGATATTAATATTTGATTGATTTAATCAAATATTAATTATTTAGCCTATTTTTAATTAGAAACCCTAATTCTAATTTAAGAAAACCCTAATTAGGGCAAGCATATCTTTTGAGGGTATAAGGGTTTCTCATGGAGGCCATTATTGATTAGCCATTGATTATTTGATTATTGATTTTGAAGAATTCTTCTGTGAAGACTGAGCCAAGGGTTCCAAGATTCTATTGCAGTGGAGAATGTCAACTCTTCATTGTGAGCGATTTAGAGGCTGTGAGATATCAATTGATTTATTGCCAAATTGAGAGATAGCTTCATACAGAAGTTATCACAGAAGTACAGATTTGAGAGATAACTTCACACAAAAGTTATCATAGTATTTCAGGTATTTCCTTATTTAGTTTTTGATTCAATAAATTATACAGATAGAGATCTTCTGTATTAGAGACATATATTTTTAGATCAGGGGTTGAAAATAGGCAGGTTGTGCTTAATTGGCGGCCGTACGAAGTCCGTACAGGTCCGTACAGATCCACGCAGACACCGACCTTAGTAGATAGATATTTCTAGTGACTGACATCGGCTGACTAAAGACCGATGTCAGTAGAGAAGGACCTATAGATACTGACGTCGGCAGTATATCGACCGATGCCGGTGACTGTGTGTTCGACACAGCATGCCGAGACGAGACAAAATTCAAGTTTCATTTCCAGATTTGCAGAAGATCAGGGTTTTAAGACCAGATTTTAATATTATTTATTTGTATGAGAGAAGACTGTAATTGTAATTATTTGAACAAGTGATAATATATTTGATTTGCAGATAAGAGATTTATTGTGGTTTATTGTTTATCTAAATTTATTCTGCAATATTGTATCTTTGTTTAGAACTGTTTGTGTTTCTATATTCCCTCTTGGAAGGGGACATTACAAATAATTTAAGAGATGTTTAGGGGGTATGTTTTATATACATAAATTTATTTTTTTTAATTTTTAGTTCTATACTTCATGAACCATTATTTTCAAAAATCAACTACAAAGACCACCTAAACCTCAAAAAAACTAGTTTTGGAAAAAAATTATTTTATTGCCATAAAATCATCTTTGATAAAAAGTAAAAATTTAAAATTTCAATCAAACTTATATATTATTCTGTAAAGGTTAATTTTATGCATGGAGATGTATAGATGAAGGTAGAAATCATGTTTTTTATGTGAAAAAGCATGTAAAATAAAGTACATGACACTTCAATGAAATATAATAAATGGAGATGAAATAATAAGAATTTTTATTCATATTAAAATTTTAGTTTTGTCATAAATAATCCCATAATTTTCCCAATCAGTTCATTAAAAATGGTTAGCTTGCAGGAAAATGGAGCAAAATAGGCTTAGTCAACCTTGTTGACTGAATGATGAGTGTTTTCTCATCAAAATAAATATCTTATGATGAGAAAAGTTTTTAAAAATATATTTAAATATTTTTTTAAGTTTCATGTCATATTTTTGTAGGTATAATGGAATCTAAATGCCAAAAGATAGGCTATTATGCCTAATTGGCTAATAGGCTTAATTGGTCAATCAATAGGTAAAGAATGGCATTGAAAATCTTTCAAATGAATTAATTTTGGAGTTAACATATGGAATATATGTATTTAAAGTGGATATATAATTATTAATTCAATACATAAGTTTCAACTCATCAATGTTGAACTCAAGTTGAGTTAACTAGTCCTTAAAGGTCAAATCTCTTTGGTTGACTAGTTTGACTAGTTTCATGCATCTCCCATGCTTTTCATGCAAGATAATGACTATAAAGATCTTAAAATAACTTTAAATATGGATCTATATTATAATTTTCATGAAATTAAAATTTACAAGTCAACATGGGCCCACCACTTCTTGATTATATGTCAAAAATGAAGAACATGCAATTTTTGAAGACTTAGAATATTTTAAAGCCTTTATTTAATATTGTAAAAGGGTTTTAGTCTTATTTTAACTCAAATAAGAATAATAATTCTATTTTATAGACAATTTTGGCTTTATTTAAGGTTTTAGACTTATATATTGGCTTTTTGATGCCATTTTTCAGGAATTCCAGAAGTAAAACAAAAATTGTAATTGACACCATTTATCAAATAAAGAAGTTTTTTTTCACACAATTTTTTTGGATCAGAATAGTGTGTAATTTTATTGTGTAATATCATAAAATTGGCATATAATTTATCTTTTTTTATTTCTTTTCCACACCTACTGTGAAAATCTCATCCTTTACATGTCATTAGAAGAGCTAGGATTTGAATTTGCATTACAATTTTTTTTCCGGCCTTCTTTTGAAACACTAATGTTTAGGATTGAATGTAGAGGTTTATTTTATATTTATTTATATATCTTACTTATTTTTAAAAATAGTTCATATAATATCAATCATTTAAGTGCATCACCCTATTTAGATAGGATTTCCCATTTCAGTTTCTTTCTCCCTTTTCATCCCAAAAAATCAAAATACTTTAGGTTTTAATAGATAAATCTTAAGGGAACTATCCCTATCTGGAGGTTCTTCTCAGTATAGAGTCACCCTCAATTTGAGAAGATTCAATTGTATCATCTAGGAAGGGGGTGTGTTTTACACATCTTCAAGTAGGGTGCACTCTAAAATGATAATAGTTACATCTATATAACCATTGGCAAGCTCTAAAATAATTGTATATGTCTCCCTTATTAAAAGAGAAAATTCACCATAATTTTCACCTTGATTACATTCTAAACAATTATGTATGTAATATTTATTTTCAAGATAATGGTAAATAGCTATGATATCTACTTTATATTATCATTAAAATTCAATAACATATTTTACATGCTTTACTAATTGGGCATTTAGTTTATGATTATCAATGGTGGTAGTTTTTTTGGTCATAGATATAAGTTGTAAATTCCTTTTTGCATTGTGATTTGGAAATATGTTGTTGATAACCTCTTAATGACACCTTGGGCTTGTGGATTTTATAAGATAAATTGTTTGAATCTCTACTCATAGTGTACATTTTGGGGTTTTAAAGATCATTTGAATACTTGCATTACATTAGCACCAATGGATGCAAAGTATTCTTGATAATTTCCATATCTTGTATTTCAATCTTTCAACATTTTTTGCAAATGAATGATGTCATGTATTTTAAAGGAGATCCTATTAAAAAACCATACCACCACACCACTCTTTTATATGTACTTAACTCATCCTACCCTATTCTACCCTACAAATAATACACATTGTTACAAATTTCAAGTGTTATTTACCTATAAATGCATAAATGTTGCCTATATAAAAGGTGTTTGTATTTTGTGATTTGAAGCCCAGCATTGCAATCTTCCATTTGACCCTATATTGTTGAAATTTTCTTTAGATATGAAGGTTTTAATAATATTATTATTTATCTTTAGTATTTTATGTCTGACCTAGAACATTTGTTCATTCTATGTGATAACCCTTGCTAGGTGGATTGTAAAGACTTGGTTATGCCCTAGTCAAATTTGTGATTGTTTGTGTGCTAATAATCCCCATTGAAATTGAATTACAATATCCCTCCATGTGAGTAAGCTATCCCTTAGATCCTCTTACCTTTGCTCAAGTTGATCCAAAAATAGCATGGAGCTAACCATACCCTCTACTAATGTCTTCTAATCATTATTTTCATTCATTCCATCTTTATTCTAAACCCTTCCTTGACTATAATGATATATTTGTAGGTTTTTCATCATTATTTACCATGCTTCCCAAGTGTGCAAGGCTGAGTGCAAGAGGTGTAAAACTAGGAACCAACATCCTTGATAGTAGTTACTAAGGTTTTCATAGTTTCCTCAAGGTTGAAAATCTTATTAGATTGAGACTTATCAAGATTGGTCAACTTCACATCAACCCTTTTTTTTAGAGGCTTCCCCATAACCTTTATATTATTTTCAATTTGAATGGTCATGTTAAATGCCAACCTCAAATTTATGAAAGCCTTATCTCTCAATTAATATACTACTTTCTCATCAAATGCATCATAGTAATTGATCAAATAATAAGTATCACTAGGCCTCATATTATCAGGAAACCTCATCATGGTCTTATTAAACCTTGTATTGAAGTCCTACACACATTCATTTGCGTTCTTTATGTTTTCAAATTAAACCAAAAGAAATTGAGGATTAAATCTATCACCATATTGTATTTTAAAAATATTATTCATTTTCTCCCATGAATCTATGCATCCATGGGGAATAGAATTGAACCATTCATGTACATCTTCTTCTAGAATGTGCACAATATTTTTAATGTATACATCCTCTTGCTTGACCTCAAAGTATTCAATTAAAATGTGAAAAGCACGTAAATGTTGTTATCTAGTCACTATATTATTCCCCTGAAACTTAGGGAGTTGACTTCTTACCCCATTTGGAACTTCACTAGGGTAAACCTCCATTTCATCAAGGTTAATTAGTCTAAATCTAGGAATCTTTAATGTAGGATTTTTATTATATTCTAGATCTCTATGACTCATGATTATTTCTATAGTGGGTACAAGATCAAGTGAAAAAGAGCTATGAGGGGGTGAGTGAGGTGGATTTGGGGGACCAAACCTAGGGGAGATTCAACTTTATGAGAAGGTGCTAGGTAATGTACATAACTATAAGACTCTAGTTTATCAAGAGAAATATGATAATTTTCAACCAAAGGAAATTTAACAAAAAGAAGTTCAGGTATAACAAGACTATGGTGGTCCAAACACTCCTTTCCTTCAAAACTTTGTCCTTCAATTGGCCTCTAAACTTGTCTCCTTATGTTATGATGGACACTTAAGTCAAATACAAGATTATTTGATGAATTACCTTTAAAGGAGGATCTCAGTCTTTCTATTTTTAAAAACAAGTGAATGCTCAAAATTTAATCAATTAAAATGGGCATTAATCTTTCAAAACTAGATAAAAATTGGAGTCGTCACTAGAAGAAATATTATAGGATAAAACATATCATAAACATATAGTGATATTTCTAAAACCAAACTTTCTTGTAATCAGTGATGAGATATAAAAATAGATCCATTGAAAAAATTAGATTCATACTCAAAAGAACAAATCACATTAAAGCATGAACAAATAACAATTCTATGTAAGAGTCTCTAGTAACACAAGTTTCAAGGATCTTTTCCCCAATAATAGTTACAATTACATGTTGGTTCTTAATCTTACACCTCTATAACTTAGCCTTACATATTTAAAAAGGATGGAAAATAGAGAAGATAAACCTTAGTTATGTCATTATAGCTGGGGAAGGGTTTAACACCTACATGGACTGAACATAAATAATGACTAGAAGACACTGACAAATGGTATGGTTAGTTCCTTTCTTCTTCTATCTCTTCCTAAACCAAAGTGAGAGGACCTATAGGGTAACTTAACCATGAGGAGGAATAGTATAATTTAATATCCAAAGAATTATTGGCACACATATAGATACAATCAAATCATCACCAAGCTTGCATAATCCTCTTGAAAAGAGTTGTCACATAGACTGAGCAAATGATTTTAAATTAGACACAAGATACTAAAGATAAATAGAATGTGATTGTAATATTCATTTCTATAGAAACTATTGGCAACTAGGAGCAAACAAAAAATCACAATCCTAACCTTCAAATATCAATCATAGACACATTTGAGATTGATAATACTTATGCATCTATAAGAAAATAACACTTAAAATCTTCAACATCATTTATTACTTATATAGGGTAGGATAGGTAGGACATGTTAGGTATATTTAAATGTGTTATGGTGGATTTCAACACTAGGAATTCCTTAAAATACCATGTTATCACTCATTCTAGGATGTAAGAGACTAAGAAACAAGATAAAAGAAATAATAAATAATTATTTACATTCATTGGTACCAATCCAATGCAAACATTCAAATGAACCTTGAGAACTCCAAAGAATATAGTAAAGGCAAATCTTCAATCACCTTATATTTTGAACTCCATAAATCCAAGATACCATTAAAATATTATCAATATAACACTCCCAAATCATAATTGAGAAAGGAATTTGTGATCTAATTTCATGCCCAAAATGACTAGCATTAATAGGCATAAAACCATTTACCCAATAAACAATGCATGAAGAATGTTCTATTGCACTTCATTGAAAAGAAAGAGAAGAAACCATGGATAATTTATATTAACTTGAAACTAAATCAACATACATCTATGTTCATAATGCATACATGGTGAAAAGCATAGTTGATTTTCTCTTAAATAGGTTAGACATATACATAGATGATCTCATAGTTTGTTAATGACTATACAAGGCAATAAACTTAGAAATAGAAGAAAACAAGCACAACAAGAACTCCCAAAAAATCAAAAAACCTCTATAACTAGGAGATTTACAAAATTTAAAAATCGCTTGTAAAGAGGATAATCCCTCTTTACTTATACACACTTTTCTCACCTAGAATATTCATAAAAGATGATCCATCTAGAAGATGTCTTTGCATTCACCTAAAATCTCATGCTCTACAAGGAAATGATTCTAGTACATCATGATGAACTTTGATCTACTTGGCTGGAAGTTTGATGTAGTTAAGTTTGTGGGAGAATATTCTTCATGGGTGTAAACAAACTATATTTATGTGTAAATATTTTTCCCTATCTTTAATTAATCATTTTCCCACTCAAACTGAGGATGATGTGCTATTTGTTGATTTGGTTACCACTTTCCCCAGAAAGAATAAATAATAAAATAATGGATCTATAACCATCATTACATTCTTAAATGCATACATTCATATGGATACCTTCTTCTTTACATTTTTTGGTGAGCATGAAATACCTTCAATGATTATACTACTCTGCCCCATACTCCCTTTTAGAACATTCCACACTTTAGGGAATGATTGGAAGATATTACTAAAGGTGAAATGTAATACTTGTCATTATCCTTTTCCCTTTCTAGGCCTCAAATTAATTTTCTAGCCTATCATTAAAAGAGCATCCCTTAGTCGTTCATGAAATCTCTACATATCCCTTATTTCCTTTGCCAAAGGAGACACATGTGTTTTTATTTCCTTCAAAATTTCTATTCCCATTTTAAAAATTGGGGAGATCTTAAAAAGTTCTTTTGATTTTGAAAAATAGATAAACTATCACATTTTGGGCTTACAATAGAAGCATTGATTTTACCTTCTACATTTGAATTCTTACTCCTCAAGCTATCCTGATCTAATGCCTTATTTCCCAGTTGCATAGTCACAAAACCAAATCTATGACACTTTAAATGATGTTTTATTTTAGTCTTGCACTTATCCATCACAAAGGATCTAACTTTACAACCAATACCAAATTTATAAGCTCACCCCATCATCTACGTTAGTGAAATTTGAATGCAAGGAGGGAATAAATGAAAATGTCATTAGCATTTTATTTTATTTTTGATTAAAATTCACCACTAAAAATGACATTGACATGTGGTAAATTTTCACCTCCAATAGGTTTTTGGACCTCTTATGTACTTTTGAACTTGGTGGGGTTTTGGGGCTCAGGTGCACATTTGCACATTTGTAAAAGTCCATAACATATCCAAATCCTTGCAACTATCGATTAAGTCAATATTTTTTCAATATTTATTTGAAATTTGACTATATAATTCTACATTTTCTTGATTCAGGACTTGGAATTGAATTTGCATAATATGAAATTTCACATCCAAACTTTTAATGGTGTGACTTTGTAATCTCCTCCTAAAATCCCAAAACCTTGTTTTTCCTTTTAAAATATCTACTACAATTCAATCATCTCTTTTGTTAAACATGTCAACTTCCTCTTCAATTATTGTACATAAGATAGATAATTCTTGCATTGACCTATCTATAATGTCCATCTTAAGTTTGTTTCATATCATACATCTGTTCAACATAATATTGAACATTATGAGTAAGCACCATAAATAGTGGCTTATCTCTCAACCATTCAAATTACTCTTTAGTGTGGGGATCAACACACTATAAAATTTTGAAGAGTTCATTATCAATTCATTCAATAAATTAAATAATATTACCCCACACTTAGATGCTTCCTTAATGGTATGTCCCTTTCTAAGTCTCAATTTCATTAGGCTCTATAGAATCATCAATAGCTATGTTTGGGTACTAAGCCAAAATATTAAGAATAAAAAAAATATTTTTGGACATATTTTTTACACACATGAATTGAAATATGCATGCAGAGGATGGGTTAACATCAAACTATGAAGGCAAAATATTCACCAACACTTTTAGGCTTATTGAACTGAACTACAACCAAGTATTTATCATCTAATCTAGTTGATCCATATATCCTCATATATTAGACTCATTTGGAAATGACACTTAGATTTTACATAGCCCATACTATCTCTTGAGGTCTCCATTAAATGTGCAATAACACGTGGCCCATGGGGCACAAATTTCCTATGGGTTTTTAGAACTCAAGTGCATGTTTACACATTTGCATTCATATGGGTTTTCGAAACCTAGCTACACATTTGCAAAAGAAAAAATGTACAAGACATCTCTACACTTCCACACTTGTTCATTGAGTCAACATATTTCTAAAGTTTCCTTGCATTTGATTGTGAGCTTTTGAACTTGTTTTCACTTTAAATATTTCTACTTCAATTGGACTTCATACTTCTGCATGTACTTAGAACATCTGAGGTTTATTTTTAGTGGCATGTATAATGGAATTTGGACCTCCAAGTGCACATTGATAAAAGACTTATCACTTGCATGGATTTAAAATTCCCATTACTTTCCTTTAATAATATGTACTAGCTTTCAAACTTTGGGCTTTTATTTTCACATTGTAAATTGCATGTTAAATTTTTAATGCAATGTTGTAATTCCATCTTGATGTCCCAAGACCTTGTCCTTTTGCAGACATAATTTTAGAAATTATATTTTTAATACTTGTACTATTAATAAATTGATTCCAATATGGGTCCTACAATCATATAATGATAAAAACATGAAACATTTAGTATTGGTGAAACCAAATTTTATAGGGTTTGCACAACACTATTACAAAAGTGGGTTTTTATTCTATATGAGCACTTTTGGGGATTTACTTTAGGGGGAAAAATTAGACTTTTAGGCATTGACCTTTTTTGAAAGGGCTCAAGTTGATTATAATATATTTGGACACTAACACACATAGATGGTTGAACAAGAATCAATCCTCACTCAAGAGGATAAAAAGGTGACAAAGGTAAAGTTAGTGGAAAATAATTAGGTGCAGTAGTTATAAAGCATGAATAAGATGAGCTTCAAGTCAAAGAAAATAAGTAATAACAAAGGTGTAATGAAAATAAATCATAATTTTTATTGCATGAAGTAACAAAAAATATATAATGTAAAAAAATTCTTTTGGATGGTGTATGCATTAAATTATGCTTACCACACTAATTATACTAATTTATGCTAATTTAGTCTAATTTCTATATTAAATAATAGTCTAATATTGCCCATTTCATTCCCATATCCCATAAATATTTACCCCATTCTAAAAAAAAATAATCCCCTCATTAAACCCCTAATAGAGCCTATTACCTACTAACCTGCTCCTTAAACCCACTCGCCAGTTTAAAATTCCTATTTATTTAACTACAACCCTAGCTGCTCTACCACCCTAGCTGCTCTACCACCCTAGCCATTCCTATATCCCTATAAATCCTAAACCTCATGAACTCCCATATAATCCTTCCATTATCCCATAAAATAATTAAGAAACCTATAGAACCAAGGAATATCCTCTAAAATTCTAAAAGTATCTAAACTAGAGACTTCTAAATAATTTTAAAATTACCTAAAATTCCCTCTGCCATCCTCTAAAACCCATGCTTGGGTCTTGGCTAAACTACCTATAAAATCCACCAATCCATAATATTTCTATTAAGTTTCATCCAAAAGAGATCTCTTGCAATCATTTAAGCCATTATCAACTACATCTAACCATTGGAAGCCATTGTCAAGAATTAGCAAGCAATCTAATATTTCAAATTTTGGACATCAAGAAATCCATTTATAAATCTTGGAGTGGAGCCATAAGAAGGTAAAAATGATGGTAATCATATTCTTATTGTTTTGATTTTCCTCTCTTATCCATTATTATTGGTGTCATTGAGTTTTAGTTTTCATTACTAAGTTTGGTAATATTGCTTTAATATAAAATTTGGTGTACAAATGGTGATGTTGTAGTAGCTATTGATGAAAATATTTCAATTTATTATGAATAATATCTCTTGAAAGAGAAATGGAACATTGAACAACAAATACAAGATCAAAGACAAAAATAGGTATCTGATGACAAAAGGGTGGAAGGAAAATAGAAATTTAAATGTTTTATTTATTTGGATGGTGATAGTACAACTGATTTTGATAAAAAAATATGCACCAGGAAACTTGAAAAATTAGAATAATTTATAGTAAAGATGTTTATAAAAATGTTGAAGAAGAATTTGATATGATCAATGATGAATCTTACATGGCAGAAAAAACTATGTTTTTTTATAAAATCATGGATTGGTTATAATAAGATATGTCATCTTTAGATCATGTTATCAACATTAGAGTGACCTATGAAAAATAAGGCATAATATGTCCAAAAATAAATAACAATTTTATAGATACAATGCATGAGGCAATTATATTTTGTATGGAAAAGAATATGAAGATTAAGAATAGTTATGAACAAATCCAAGAAGAAGAGATCATGGTTGACTACATACTTAAATAATAAGTGTGGAAGTAAAAAATTGAAGAGACATTAAAGATTCAATGCTTTTCCTTTGACATTTCATTGGATTGTGTATGTGCAAGTGTAGTAGATGAAGAATTAAACATTATATAGAAGAGGGCTCTTGAAGGATATCAAACTAAGAAGGTTATAGTTGATATCCTCATAATGGAGGATAGATATAGAAAGAGAAGTGAAGCAAATATGAAAATAATAATAACTAAGAGTTAGAAGACAAGAAAATGGAAGATGGAAAAGACATTAAGAAAGAAGATTAGATCAGGAGAGAAAGAACATGTACACATTTATGAATGATTGATATAATAAATTACTCAAGTAAATATCATTGAATCAACAAGGGAATATAAAGGATATTATTAGTAGAATCTCATAAAAATTTCAATCTTGGAAGTCTGATGTAGGATCATTAGCCAAACAACATGATTTTTTTTATACAAAGTCAAAATGAGTTAGATAATGCATGTTTCAATCCATGCAATACTTCAAAATGTATTATCAAGGTTATGTGTGAATGAAATAGGTCTCATTAGGAGTGATATAAGGAATTAAAGACATTGAAATTAAAATTCCAATCCATTGAGTAGTACCTTGAAGGTTTCCCACCAACAAAGCTATGTTTGAAATTTAAATTGATTGTAAATCCTAAAATGCTTTATATGTTAGTTGTAAGGTCATAAAACATTGGGAAAATGTCCTATAAGGTTAATAAAAATCTGAAAAACACTTATTAATTATGTAAAATAGAAAAACACCTTCCAAATATCTAGAAGGAGGTAAGTCTATGTTGAAAAGAGTTAATTAACATGTTATAGGTTTGAAACAAGAAGTTGAGAGAATATTGGCATTTGTTACTATAAAAAGCCTATATAAATGTAAGGAAATTATTGAAACATGTAAATAAAGAAATAGATTAGAAAAATAGAGAAGTAAAAAGAAAAAGAAGGAAGTTCTGCAAAGAAGATATAAGGTCTGTAGTATGTTTGTGAAGTTTTGATTAATGCAAAAGGTATTATTGTAGTATTTGGAAGCATGATATACTATTTATTAAGAGCAAGTATTTCTCATAAGATCATGGTATTTTTATGAGTTCACTAACCCTCATTTAAATTACTATCAAGAATAACATAGGAAATTGAATATACATGTCTTTGAAAAAGGATAAAAAATGTAATTTTGGGTTCATGAAATCCAAGTGAGAATTGGAGAGGTACGATACATGATTTATAGATCTTTTACAAGTTTAATTAGGTCTTTAAAGTTAACATAATTCATTTTATGTCCAAAATGGTGCTCTTGGCATGTTAAGACTTTAAAAACAAATCAAATCTCAAAATCCTAAAAAAATTTACATGATAAACCTTATGTGTATAAATGGAAAAGTTTTAACATGGAAAAATAAATTTTTTGAATTTTTAATGAGATATTGAAATGTTGTTTTGGTCAATTTTTATTTATTTTTATGCTTATTACCTTATAACATGACTGTGCTTGGGTTTAAAGGGTGAATATAATTTTATGAGAAATTTAATCCTAGGAAAATTATAAAAATTGGTATGAAAGTATATTTTCATTTTATGAAGGTGTTGGAAATTTTTGGAATCCATTTGGAGTTGTTGATAGGGAGATGTTCCTAAAATACACATAGAACTTGAAGAGTAAACAAGGTTTAAAACCCCAAGGAGTAGTCAAAAAAGGTTTGGAGAAAAATCAATGCATGGAGGATATTGGAATATGTATGGATACATAAAATTCAATTGTTTAAAGTCTTATGAAACAACAAATAATAACTTTTCATGTTTCATTATCTTGGTAAACTAAATAGACTTAACTAGACTTAGTAAGCACTTGAGTACTTAGTATCAAATTGTGGAAATATGAGTAAAATAACTTCAAAATTATATTAATTAAAGTTTATTTTGACATTATCAATATTTTTGAGATATTTAAATAATTTTTTAGGAACTAAATTTGAATTTTTTTTGGAGACCTGGTTAAAGTCTAGTAGTCCATTGAGGCATTTGATACATGCTAAGATCAAATAGATTGGAGAATCATATAATTCAAAATGTTTGTGTCTAATCATGATATAATAATCTTTAATACATTATTATAATGATGGTATAGTCTAGATATTGAAATATCTCTTGTAGAATTAAAATTGGGTTTGTAGCCCTTATAGCCTTATTTGAGTAAAATTGAGGAAACATTGAAAAAAAGATATAATTTGTTGGTGTTTATAGTTGATTTTAATTGTTATGGATATATAAAAATCATGAAATTTTCAATAATAAATATTTATTACATTTGAATTTTAATAAAATATTAAATATTTCAAGTGGACACTTAGGATATTGGCTAAGAGACCTTGAAATCTGAAGCTACAAACATTGATATGATTATGTTGTCAAGAATAGGCATTAGTTTTTATAGTTGATGTATCACCCACCCATTGGTTCTTCCATTCCATATTATTCCTCTCTATTTCAATATCACATTTGTATCCTCCTCCCTACATGTCATCTTAAGGGTGCACCATGCCTAACTAATTATTTCTTCCCTCATCATCTAAATTTCAGCCTCCCACCTCTTTTTTAATCTTTTTATTTATTTGGAATGTTGTTACTCCACCCTTTGTGTCTCATAATGCATTATAAAAAAGAGTAAATATGTAGACACTTAAAATCAAATACTTCATGTATATTTTAACTATCTTAGTAATCCACACTAACCCCATTTTAAATCATCTAATCGGTCTTATATTCACAGTAACATTCATAATCAATTAATTATTCACCCCCATCAAATAATTAATTATTTATTTTATGATCACAATGATTCCCACAAAATCAAATTACTTAAAATAATTTTAATAATCATGGATCAATTAGTTAATATGAAATATTTTATTTATACATATATGTAGTAATACACAGGATGAGATATAGAAGTGTAAATGAATAGGCAAAGCATATGAGACAAATGACACAAAGATTTTAAAGTGGGGAAAAATCCAAGAGGTAAAAAAAACCATGATTTATATTTAAAAAATGAGAAACAATAATAACCTCCAATACAAATTCTTCTCCTCACTTCTTGACACAATGCTTCACATAACTCACAAATTGCATATGATCAAAATAATTTCATATTCAAATGAATTCACAATATGGGTAAATCCCTATTTTATAGTGTAACTCCAAGGGAGGTGATCATTGTAAAAATAATAGGTCCATCCATCACAATAAAATCATTTAATTAAATTTTAGTCATTCATTAAATAATTATAACTTTATTATTTATTTTCATAAGGTTTTCACCTTGTGTTAATAAATAATATATTATTATTTAATAACTTTATTAAGGATAAGGTTCAATAATCCCACTTAGGATTAAATTCTCTAACACTTCCCCTCAATGCTAAGAGAGGATAAATGTCATATTTACCTTAGAAAGGAATTATACTATGTACACAATTAAATAATTTAAAAAATTTCATCATGCCAAACACTAACTTTTGAAATAAATAGAATTATAATCCATAAACTACTCAAAAGTAAGTTTAGGCTAGCATGATCATGAGACTACATCTCACAGTTTCTCTTGAATAATCACTAAGCATATTTGGATCCTTTTATAACATAAGGACCACCATTATAAATTATGCTTTTTAATGTATTAGGGTACAAAATTAAAACTTCCACATGAAATTTACTTAAATCACATAACTTCTAGACAAAGTTTACAATGATTTATAATGAGAAGAAGTATAGAGAAGGAGAAGAAACATATGGCCATCGAGAAGTGGCTTTGTCATACATACTCACCATCAATAGAAACTCTAAGAGGCCCATCATTACATAAAATTAATAAAACTTGGTAGCACCAAGTGGTTTTGTGAAGATATCTATCACTTGTTCATCCGTAGGATAGAATTTTAGATTAATATCGCCATTGAAAACCTTATTACAGATGAAATGCATATATAATTTAATGTGTTTAGTTCTTTGATGCTACACTAGATTTTTTGCTAGAGGTATAAAACTTTGGTTATCATAATAAAGGATGGTACTCTAAGAAACATCCAAATGAAGTTTTCTAAAAAGCCTTCATATCCACATGGCTTCTTTAACAGCTTCTATACATTTTTGTATTTAGTTTCTATATGTGAGAGAGAGAGAGAGAGAGAGAGAGAGAGAGAGAGAGAGAGAGAGAGAGAGAGAGAGAGAGAGAGAGAGAGAGAGAGAGAGAGAGAGAGAGAGAGAGAGAATAGGTTGCTTCTTATTGCTTTAAGTGATAGCACCTGTACCAAACTTAAGAACATACCCAAAAGTAGATTTAAGATCTAAAGTATCACTAACACAGTTAGAATCAAAATAACCATATAAATTAGTATTATCAATGGATGAATAAAATAAACCATAGTTTACATTTCCTTTGATATAATGAAAAATACATTCAACTAATTTCCAATGACCCAAATAAGGATCCTACATGAATCTAGAAACAACACTAATAGCATATGAAATATCTAGTCTAGTAATGGTTAGATAAATCAAACTTTTAATAAGATGACTATACAAAGTAGGGTTAACTTTTTCACATGTAGGTTTAGGAACAAATTTAATACTCACTTAAATAGGATTAGTGGTGGATTTACAATCAAGAATGTTAAACTTAACAAGAATATTATATGCATACTAAGATTATGATACAACAATATAATTTTTATCTTGAAATATAGTCATTCCTAAAAACTGATGTAGAATGCCCAAATTAGTCATTTCAAACATTTGACTTAGTTTATCCTTACTTTTATGAATTAAACTAGTTAGATCATCAGTAATCAATAAATCATCAACATATAATACAATTATAATCAAATGACCATTTTAAAATTTAAAAAATAGATCACTATCTAAATATTAGTTAGAAAAACTCAATATTTTAAAAAACTAAGTGATTTTAGAATACCAATCTCAAGGATCTTATTTTAAACCATATAAATATTTTATTTTAACTTGCATACATAATTTTCTTTATTAAGATCATTGAAACCTTTAGGTTGAGTCATATAGATTTTTTATTCTAAATCACCATTTATAAATGCATTATTAGAATCTATTTAGTGGATAACCCAACTATTTTGGGTTGCAAGATCAATAATAAGTTTAAAAATACTAATTTTTTTCTATGGAAGCAAATGTTTCAAATAGTCAATCCCTAATTTTTGAGTAAACCTATGAGTAACTGATCTAACTTTAAATTTTTAAATTTTACCAATTAAATCATATTTAATCTTATAAATCCACATACAACTGACAATATTCCTTTTAATCAAATGAGGTACAAGATCCCAAGTCTAATTTTTAATAAGGCATTATATTCAACTTGAATAGAAACATTATATCTATCATCTTGAGTGGCTTCCTCAAATGATTGAGGTTCACATTCATAGATAGTCATTAAGGCATGATAAGAATATTGAATTCTAGTTAATTTATTAATATTATCAACATTATAATATTTAATTAAGAATTATGACCATTTATGTCTTTTATATTGAACATGAAATTCAAGGGGTTCCTTAGACTCTAAGTTATCCATAACTAGATTACCTTCTTCAAGGACATTTGTTTCATCAAAAGGAGAAACATGAGAGTCAGAAGGATCATACATTCTTAAATTTTTTATCCTAACTCCATAACCTAAAAAAATTAAATAATAAGAAGTGGGATTGAGCTAATTTCTCTTAAATTTAGGAATAAAGATTTAATCAGGACTACCAAAGATCTTGAGATGAGCCACATTAGGCTTATTTTTAGTCCATGTTTATAAAGGGGTAGAAATATGTAAAGCTTTGGTAGGTAATTTATTTATAATATTAACAATAATTTTCATAGCTTCATCCCATAATAACTTAATAACATTTGGAGATTGAAACATTATTCTAGCCATTTCTATGATGGTGTGGTTTTTCCTTTCAACAATACCATTTTGTTGAGGGGAATAAGGAGTTTTTAGTTCCATTTGAATAACAAAAATAATGAAAAAATAAAAAAAATGGTTTACTAACATATTCACCACCATTATTATTTCTTAATATCTTAATAGGAAAAACATGTACATTTTAAACACTAGCTTTAAATTCCTTGAATTTAAATAACATATCAGATTTTTTTTAATGAAAAAAGACTAGATCATTCTATTATAATAATAAATAATATTAATAGAATATAAATAACCATTAAGAGAAAAAAATTTAAGAGGTCCTACAACATCACTATAAATTAATTCTAAAGGATGTAAGGAATTTGTATCATGATTCTTATGAAAGAGATTAGTATGTTGTTGACCACGTAAGCAACCCTCACAAGTTTCATGATGAGAAAGGATAAAAGGAAGTAAAACAACAAGATTATTTTCATACATATCATGTAAACCTACAAAATTAACATGTACTAATATTTCATGTCATACTGAGATTCATTCTTATTATGCAATGAAAATAAACATGTAGAAGAAGGATAAAAGATTTATAAACCATTTTTTTAACACTTTCAACAATAAAGGAACTAGAATGATTTATAATAGGCTAACTATATTTAAGTAATGTTACAATTAAATTATCATTTGTAAGTTGTAAACAAGATAAAAAAATCTTTTTAAGCTTAGGTACATAGAAAACATCATTAATAACAACATTTGAATTTTTTTTCATGTTTAGTTGCTTCTAAAAAGAATTATCTCCTAGATAAATTATTTTAAAGATATCTATATAATCACATAAAATATTATATAATCGTATCATATGGTGCAATTCACTGTTATCCAAAATCCATTCATTTTCATTTGAAGCACATAAAACAACATATAAAGAAATAACATTTATATCTTGATTGTTATTCTAATTAGGGTTTTGACTCCTTTGCTTGTTTTGATTAGATTTCTTATCTTTGTTATTTTTGGAAGTTTTATTGTTATTTCTATCCTTTTTTTTATAATAGATTTCTCTTCTATGACCAAATTTCTCACACAGATTGCAATTTCTATTAAACTTAGGTGTATGATTCTTATTACCTAATTTTTCATTCATGTATTTGCTTTTAGCATAATTTAGGTTAGATTTATAGTTTTTAATGTTATTATAAACATTATTAAAAGTTAAAATTTCTTTAGTGTAATTATTTTTAGAATCAAAATTGGTCATCACTTATTCTTCTTGAACCATGAGATTAGGCAATGTGGTAAGGTTAGGGATATCTTACTTAGTTTGATACTTAGAATTCAAAATTGAAATGAAATTTCTAAATTTTTTATGAATACTTAATTTAATGATAAAATAAAACAACTTATCTTGATTCAAATTAAAATTACATCCATCTAATTTAGCTTTAATTTTTTTAATTTTATCAAGAAAATTAACAACTTTTTCATCACCCTTCATTGATGTAGTTAGTAATCCAATGTTTAGTTTAATAATATTTGAAAGGAAAATGCATTCATGTATAGAATCAAGGAATTTTTAGTAATCACTAGGAGACTCCTAATTACCAATGTCAAGAAGGAATTCATCCTTAACAATCTAAAAGATAATGGACATAGCTTACTATGATTTCTATTGAAATGCATTGGTAATCTTAAGGGTTACATGTCATTTAAAAAGAGGTTTTTCAATATTGATGATAATATTCCATAATTTCAAATCCATAAATTCATATTTAACACAAAATTTACATATGTTATAGTTATTTCTATTAATCATTTGAGATTTATCTAAGGAAAAATGAGATGAAGACATAGATTCCCTTTCAATAAGATGATAAATAAATGAATAAAAAAATATTTTAAATGATTATTTTTAAATATTTTAAAAATAAATTTAATTTCAATTTCAACTATACTTAATTACATAATTTAGATGCCAAACAATGCAAAAAAATGAATTAAAGTTTCACTAATCTAGGTGTTGAAAGAGTCACACTCAAAATGACCACTTAAACACTATTATTAAAAATGTGTAAAAAATTTAATAGGATTTTTAAAAATAAAAATTTTATCACTCTAATGGGTCCAAAATATTCTAAAACCTATAGATCGATTGGTTACATGACTATGTTTGTCAAAAGATGATTCACTAAGTGGAAAGTTGAAACAGGTTTGACATAAGAGAGGGTTTACACGTGAGAAAGTTGACACACAACCCAATAAATGGAATTGAAAACTAAATTATATTTTAAAAAATCTTTTGACCAAGTAAAAATATTTATTTATGGGGTTTTGAACTTAGGACCTCCTTAGTTGTAAGTTATAGTAAAAAGATATACCACCAACTCTTCTAGGAAACTTTTTAAAGAAATACATGCACTAATCTATATTTAGACATTTGTGTGTGTGTGTGTGTGTGTGTGTGTGTGTGTGTGTGTGTGTGTGTGTAAATAAAATAAGTAAAAAAGTTAAAAGTAATTATCTTTTTAGTAATTCTTTCTTTTTCCAAGGTGTGACCCACAATTTGGAAACAAAGAAATTAATAAATAGTTTATTTTGAAATGCTTTTCCAAAAAATATATGAATTTATAAACATACATGTAGCTTCAAAATGGCACCCCTGTAGGTGAATAAATTATCAATAAAATTGAATAGGCCTTTATAGACCTTTAAAATTTGCCAATCTTCTTGATTTTTCTTATTGAAGATGAAGGAAACTTAAAAATTGAATTTTGGTTGAGAAATGAAAATTTCCAAGATCTTAAGTTGTATAATGGCACCCACACATAAAAAATTGCATATGATAAATTATTTCCAGGATCTGAAAAAAATCTTACTTCTTTAAATATGCATAATATTGCTATTTAACAACAACCGAGCCTGAAAATGATTGAAAAATAATAATTTTTGAGTTTCTTCACTAGGTATTGGACATACACCAGGCCAGTGGCATCCAAATATTTGAATAAAACTATTTTAATAAATTAATATATCAAATATTTATATTTAATTAAATATAATTTACTTACCAAGATTCTACACTCCACAGGCTCTGATTCCATAAAAGATTTCATGCATACATATATGTATAAATACATAGGATGAGATCCTAGAAGTGTAAATGAATAGGCAAAGCATGAGATAAATGACACAGAGATTTTAAAGTGAGAAAACATTCAGGAGGTAAAACAAACCCATGAGTCATATTCAATAATTGAAAAACAATAATAACCATAATACAAATTCTTGTCCTTCCCACTTCTTCATGCAGTGCTTTACAAAACTCACAAATTAAATTTGATCAAAATAATTTTATATTCGAATGAATTCAAAATAGGGGTAAAACCCTATTTTATAGTGAAATTTCAAAGGAGGTGACCATTGTTTAAATAATAGGTCCATCCATCCCAATAATGTCATTTAATTAAATTTTGGTAACTCACTATATAATTATAATTTTGGTGTTAATAAATAATATATTATTATTATTTAATAACTTTACCAAGGATAAGGTTTAATAAGACCATTTAGGATTAAATTCTCTAACATAATATTCTTCCTAATGGGAAATTACATCAAATGCACATGGCATATTTAACAAATTTGAACAAATACTAATTTATTTCACCATCCACCCACTTGGAAATTTAAAAATCAAATTCCAATATTAAAATTGTCTCTAACAATGAAAATTTAATGAAATATGGAAAGTGTGAAAGAAAGGTCTATGATATTCACTTACACACACCAAAATATCATGATTAAATCTTTCTATAGGTTTTTACACAATCCGTATCATAGCATTAAAAGCGAGTATTCCATTATAGGATTTATTCTCCACCATTGATATCCATTTCTAATCAGCATTTAAAATTGAACCTATAAATATATAAATGGTTGGGGCCACCTTCCATTCCCAACATGACTATCCAAGGAAGCAAATCTCTAAAAAACCTTAAGTTATATCATCAATCATTATGAAATACTTCATGCATTTATCAAGTGGATATGATTTTCATTTGATCATACACATCCACTAAGAATCATTCAATTACATCCATACATCTTATCTCATCTTAATTTCTTCAAGAGAATTACAAAGTTATAACAAATTTTTGTTTTCAATTCTTAATTTCATTTCTTATTATATTAATCAATCTGAGGACACATGCTTAGATTAGTTAGATATTTTAATGTCATTTTGGTTTACTCTAACCAATGATAATATTTATTTCATGATGTTAAAATATCCATATTATTGTGATAAATGATACATTTCTTGGTAACCAATGTTATATCATTTGGGATTCAAAAAATTCCTTCCACTTGCCATTAATCAAATCAAATAAATAATGTATATTAATAATTATGTTCATAGATGACACAGTGAAGGTGACTTCTTTGAAAAGTTATTATTTGATAAAGTTCATGAATTACTCCTTGATCAATTCAAAATTATGTTTTCCCAAATTGTAACAAGCTTTTGACATTATTTATCCTTCAAAGTCAAATTTTCTGACAAGTGATCCATTAATTTCTTCAACACTTCTATTTTGTGCAGCAAACTTTGTAGCTATAAAAATGATATCTTATGTTTTTTTATCAAACCGTCACCTCTATGTCTAAGGACATGTTTTGGAATTATTTTATTTCATATTTATGGAATTTTATCTACTATAAAATATTTATATTATCCAAATCAATATTTTCATATAGCTTCACTATTTAATCAATGTATTTCAAGACAACAAAAAAGTTATTCCTCCTAACACTTAAGGGCCTTCCCATAACTATTATATTTGGATATTTATTAAATGGATTCTATTTTGATTCAACGGACTTCTATAATAGATTAAACTTATGAAGTAGTAGGATATTATACTATATGAAATAGATATTTCATATATCCTATGTGATGTTGTACTTAAATTTTCAACTATTCTTGTGTCAGACCATACTACTTGATTCTCTAGATCATTCTATCAATAGTCACATGAATATTTTTTATGCCAATTTCATGATTGGGTTATCCCAAGGAAAATATCATCATGATGTAGTCATAAATAATCACCCCCCCCCTCATTATTTCAAACTTTTCATTATTAAATCTCTAAAATTTGATAATTCAATGGTTATAGGACTAATTAAGAGATGGTTTTTACATCTTTGGGAGGAGAAGTGATAAGAAGATTCACTAAAGCATTTAAATCTCTCAAACCCACATCTATTATCCTCTTAATTTCTCTATTAATGGCGTCATCCATTTAAAAACCAAAATATTATTGTTAACCATTTTTGTACCTACATCAATTGATGAGTCAGGTGGTATAATATTTATTAGAGTAGATTGTGGTGAAATTGGAATGTGTGGATAAGATGGGAGAATATGAAAAAATAAACATGGTAAGATTGAAGGAGGTGGATCTCCTATGATTGATATCTTTTTTGTCCTTGACCAAAATCAAGATATTATTGTGTGGTGTTCTTGATCAAGAGAGAACGATATTTAAGTGGACAAGATGATCATTGCATCAATAATGTTTTCTTTGCTTGTAAATTTATTATATAAAGTATCCCTCACCACAAGTATCTATATTTTTTCCCTTATATTGGTCCTCACCATAAAAATCACTACCAGTGCTAGTAGTGAGATGAGATATAATTAAAACACTTTGGGATCTCATTATCCTTAGAGTATATTTAAGATCTTGCTTAAGAAATATTTTAGCCTTGGATCAATGTGAACTAATAGCCCTTTTTAAATATATATATATATATATATATTATTTACCCACCTAAAATATATTATCTACATGAACTTTATTATTTTAGTGAAAGTCTCTAATTTTATGGCTAGACAAGATGATCATTCATATAGGGGTTTTCATCACTCCTTTGATGTAACTGAGATCAAAAGGTTCACTTATCTCATTGATAATTTTAACATGTACCCATTTTCACTAAATATGTTGATCTATTCTAGGCTTAGATGCCCCTTGTTACATTTTTAGATTTGAAAATCATTAGTAAAATTAGCTCATTAATCCTCTAAATGTGGTTTATCAATATAAAAGAGATAATACTTATATTAGATTTCACAATCCATTTCCATAAAATGAGATTATAATCACATGGGGATACATAGTGAAGTAGGTTATGGTAGAATGTACAAAAAAAATTGTTGCTTTTTTGCATGTGCATTATCCTAGAGGAATTGGGAATACTAATCCTGGTACATTTATTTTTTTTATCATTTATGGTGCACATATGAAATCTATCTAGATATTTAAATCGATAACATATTATCACTTACCATCCATGGAAGCCTCAAGGAATAACATTCAAAGCCCATAAAAATGATATATGAAATGTCTATAATTTTATTACTCTAAATATATATATATATATATATATATATATATATATTATATACACATTAGGGGAACATACATATATTCAACATTGATACATTCACCCATTCAAGACATCATACTACACAAATTTTGGTTTGTCAAGTTATATCTTTCTATACTCTACATCACATAATTAGCATTGCGTATAACTTGAAATTAATCATCCTATACTACATCAATTTTTTTTAAGACTACTACTACTATAGACTCAATTTATGTACATCTTTGCTCTTATACAGATTCATATAAAATGATTATGCATAATTTGATTTCTAGCTTTACTAGTTTAGATTTGATTGTGTCTCTTTGCTTCTATTTCTACTCAAGTGAATTTGAATATGTCATTATTCTATGAATATAACCCAATTAATTCATTGTATATATGTTTTTGACATGTTCCCATGTCCTTTTATGTGCTTCTTGATTATTTATGTAAGAATTTGAACATTTCCTTCCCAATGGCTCTAAGACAAACTTTATTGTTTTTTATGTGTGTGGACATTTGTACATGTCCTTGTATGTATGATCTTTATCAAACCTAATGACATGTGACCATGACACTTATTTTTTGGCTCATTGGCCTACTTTACATGCCTCATGTTTTTATATGTATGATTTCATGTGTGTATCATGACCATGACACTTGTCTCTTAATTGTTGATTTCACACTCAATTTTTGATGCCATGAGGAACCTCATGCATCTCCCCTTCCTCCTTGGGTCCCTTGGTGGACATCATGCCCCATTACCTTAGGTAATTTATATATATTATGCTAAGATTTGTTGTTCATATACATGCTTACATTTTTTTTTATCTATCTTGATAATATTCTAAATGTTGGATCTAAAATACACTATACAATACCAACCTATCTCTGACTATTTTAAATTATGATGTCATGTATACACATTATATTATTTTATCATGTAGAATTATTGTAGAGGTTCAAAAACACCCCTCAAAATAGGGACACTGGTAGGGGTTTGTCACTTAGATCAAATCATCCTAGTGCTCTCAGAGCATAATTTTTAACACATAAACACATATTGTAGATCCCAAACTCAGAAAAAGATAGTGGAAAATATTCACATATAGATTAGTCTTAGTTTTACATAGAAACAACACATTTGTTTAATAACACAACATAGAGGACACTAACGCGATATGTTATTGAGTAAGGGACTAGGCTATTATCTAATAGCCCTAAAAATTAAAAAAATATGGAATTGTGAGAAAGGTATAATAGTTATAGTTCATATTTTCATAGTCTTTGGTACAAATTATTAGATTGGTTAAACATATACTTAGTTTTTAAATAGATTACATAGGTTTGCTCATATTGGGGGAATCATGCATAACATGATCACTCTCATTTTAGTTTTAGATACTTAGACAAAAATTATTATGACTCAATATAGAATCCATACACATAAATATCAAAGTTGGGTGCAAGCATGTAGCACATTGTTCCCATATGTTTAGTTTAGCACTAATATTATCAAATGAATAAAATCTCAATGTAATTATCTACATTGTTACTCCAAAGAAAATTTGTACTAGTTTTATGCCATGTTTACACTGGATTGATGCCTAATTCCATTTATAGTAGTTGGCATTTGTGAGTGGAATTAGATCCATTTTACTTTTTAGAATTCCTAAGTGGCCTCAAAGTTGTTTTACATTTCAAATTTTTTGACTGGCCCTAGATCCATCCTACAGAATTTTAGTTACATCATAGTTCTAGTTACATCACATAGTTTTAGTTTTAGATACATCTACTACACATGGGTAGGCAATGATGGATTCATATCCTACATGAGTTCTTAAGCTACCTACATGAGAGGATTAGAGAAACCATCAATCTAATCCAAGTTAATATTATGATCCACCAACTAGGAGTGGGAAATAGAGTCAAGACCATCTTGAGTTATTGATCCATACCCACATAAAGACTGAGAAATCCATTAACTTAGTTCAACTTATTCACTATTTGATCACCATCTACATGCACACATACGATGTCACTAGGTTTTAACATTGGTTCATGTACCTAATGAGGTGTATTATTTACTTTCCTATCTATCTCATATCTTTAATAAATTTTTTTCTTTTGATATTTATTAAGGACTGATTCATTCATGTTTCATTCATAGGACATCCAATGGATCACACTTCATATACATAGACCCAAATTCATGGTTTTCACCTCATAGGTAAGTCTAAGGATGTCTCTTTCTCATTTATCTTAGTCATTTAAATTTACTATATTTATAGAATAAAGGGGGGAGGGGGTAACTTTAATCATCTAAAATTGTCATTTTAGTGTAATGAGTGTCACTTGAGACCAGCTTATCCTTATCTTATCCCTACACCTATATTAGGGCCTCACTTGATCATTTTACAAATTTTGTGTGAGTCCAACCAATTCCCATATATACCAAAAATAGTACTAAGCCATCACTTAGGAATCTAGGTCCCTTTTTCACCTACTTCTATCACATTGGACATTAGCATGACCCTTTTTACAATAACACACTATGATATTGTTAAAGGGGTAATGCTAATGTCCCATATCTCTTTTCACCCCCAACATAGATATTTATGTTTATCAAAGCACCTTAGGGTTGGCATAGACCATTTCATGTCTCAAAAAGAACCAAAATGATATATATAGATGAATTTAATTCATTTATCTATTGGATGGAAATTATATGTAAATACCCATAAATAATATTATAAACAATTGTGCACATATTGATCATTGATCCCTATTCTCCCATACTTCTACACACATCCATCTATAATAGTTTATATCTTATATAAATGAGGTTTCAAGTCATACATCAAAATAAAAGCACTCAAACTGACATTCATACTAGTATTTACTTACACTTATATCAATACTTGGATTGGGGGAACTATATCAGGCTTTATCCCCTTTCGAGGTATCAGTATGTAGGTAATGATCAACACATGGGGTATTAGGGTCACATAAATCCTACCCTAATAACACCACTCTTTTTATACTTTTTATCCTTAAACTACATAATAAACATGTAGGATTTGGGTTTTTACATTAAATTTAGTAAAAATAAGGAAAAAAAACAATGACCCAACATTCAGTCACCCAAGTACATGCTCCTCAAAACTAGGAGAAGATCCACCTATAATATCACTATCTTTATTACATAAGGATGTTAGTGTAGTGAAATAAGACACTAACATAGTGCACTACCATCTATAAGACCACACTACTATCTAGGATGGTTTATAACTCATGTTTCCTATTGATGATATGTTGCACTATCTTTGCAATAGTTTTTAGCTTTACACTTTTCCCTCTCAGTTAGTTTCTAGATTATTATCTCTTTATAGTTTATTGATATTTAAAAGCTAAGCAAAAAATTTAATTATTTTTTAAATCATTAGTTGATGATATTGTTATATTTATTACTTTATTTATTATTCCATTACTTTAATAACCTAGGGTTTTACATTCCATAACTCCTTTAAAAGTGAAATCAAATTGTTATGAAATTTCCCATAGGCAGTGTAGTTCATCTAATGCCAAACTATTTATATTTGGTTTTATGGGTGTTTTCAATGGTATTTTGTTACTACTTATGATAATGACAAGTATGTTAATTCCAATGTAATGAACTTTTGTAATGGATTGACCATACATTCTTTGTTATGTATTGTTGACCAATTTTGACCCCAAAAGTCAAAATATCAACCCTTATAGGTGAAAAATTGATTATCATGTCCTGCTAACCTAGTTCAGAGCTTTATCATGCCTTATGTAAACTTTAAAAGGTCTGTATAAAGCCTTGTTAGCATAATTTAAGGTAAATTTGTAAAGATTAAGGTAATAGTTGTCTTGGTCTTGTACTATCCTAGTCATGTCATCAGATAGAAAGGGTGGGTCCAAAAGGTATAATAGGTACTTATGTTGATATTCAAGTCACTTTACCATCTAATCAAATTGCATAAACATCTCATGTTGATTTAGAAAGTTTAAGGTTTATTTATGGGCTTTAAGGTAAGAGAAATTGAAGAAAAATGCAATTTTTGGTTAATTCCAACATATGACAAAGAATCCAAAGTGAATAATCTATATTAACACTATTTAAAAGGTCATTGTAGAAGCTACATAACTACCATATATCTCATCAAGTCAAAAAGAAGTCAAAATCTTGAATTTCAATGCTTAAGAAGCAATTTTATGCACTTGTAAGGACTTCAAGAGTTTAAATTTAGGTGAAAATGTTGAAGAGGTGTCTCTTGGGATTCTAAAGTTAAAAATAATGTTTGTATTGGATATATAGATTTTGGATATGTAGAATTTCCTTTAGAACCTCCATTTGCTTCTTTAATGGCTTGAAAGGTAGTTTTCAAGTGGATAGTACAACCAAGAGAGAGAGTCATGAGATGATATTATTTCTAGAGAAGGGGTTCCAAAGGACCTTCAAATTTTTGGAATTTTTTATCATATGAATCCACTCTCTTTATAAACAATTTTTAGGAAGATAGGGTGGTCTAAAACAACTAGTTGACCCCACAAACTCATTATTTTTCCTTAAAATGGTAGTTTGAAGATGGTTAAATTCATGACATAAATTTTAGAGGATATATAGGGTCTATATATTCATATTTAATATTTATCCAATTTTAATTTCACATGTGTGGGCTTATATTAAAAATAAATGTCCATTTTTGTATATATGTCAAGAAGACTATCATAGTTCCTTCATTGTTTCAAAGTTTTCCATAGGGTTATAGAGAATACAAGGGATGTTTGAATGTTTCATAATATATATAATTAATTAAAGGCTATATAATAATTTTATTACATTTCATACCAATCCTATAATGGCATTTATATTCCTAACTTGAAGACTATGTTTTGATGTTACTTGCAATAATGGTTGAAAAGATGTTTGTCTTTCACTGTTAAGACATGTGTGGTAGTATTAACCATCAAAGAAAGTATAATAAATCAATAAATTTTAACCTAAATGTTTGAAAAAGTCAATAAAAACTTCTAAGATCCTAAAAATATCAAAATTTAGACCTACAAGTTTGTAGACCTATAGGTCTCCTTTTCACCTAAAAAGTAATAACTCTTCCTTTAAAAGATGAGTTTTAGGTGATTAAAGAGGTATAGTATTTGAGTGAAAATAATTTGAAGCTGAATTTATGTCAAATTTGTGAGAACCTTTCCATTATAAACCTATTCTTAAAATATAATCCAATTTCCATCCTAAATCTCTACATACAATCATAATAAAAATGATCTGACCTATGGGAGAAGATGCAATGTAAGGCAATGTGGTTGTGGATCATATGAATAGATAAGAGTTAAGTTAATTTTAGGTCAGAGAATCAAGGGAAAATTAGAGAATGAGATGGTAAAATAGGACTCCTTAAACACTGTAAACTCCATTAACATGTGTATGTAACCTACAACCCTGATTGGACACTCAAAGTTGGTTTTCAAGCTTAAAAAAGACAATTCAAGATTTTGTGATTGATATTGATTATATAGACAAGTTTTTTAAGAAAAAAAATATAAAATATATCTAAATTATTTAAAAATCAATATGACCATAAAGGACTCTATAAACCCTACATATATAGTCCATTAACACCTACATGCTTATGTGAGAGCAAGGGGGAGACTTAAATGTAATGTGTGTTTTTGAGGGTGAAGTTTAAATGGATAAAAAAAGTTAATAGAATAATAAAATATCAAAAACACCTAGAATAAGACCATGAAGTGTGATAATAAATTATAAAAATTCCACTAAGCCTACACTCATACAATCTAAATTAGCACAATGACAACTACCTGAGTAACTTGTTGGTTTTCCAAACTTTAGGAAGAAGTAATACATAATAATGAAATTGGGGATTAAATACAACATACCACATTTAAAATTTTGGTTTTAATGGATAAACAGGTTTAGAGTGTTATTTGAAATATGATATGGCCTTAAATAACATAAAAAAGTGTTTTAAAGGGAATATATCCTAAATTGGTAGTCACACAGCCAAACAAGTTTGTAGGCCTACTTGCCTACATATGAAATGTTTTTTTTTATAGATATATTAAGGTATATATGGAATTAATTCATATTAATAAGTTTATTTTGTGTTAATGGGTCTAAATGTGATCCCCGAAGCCAACAAATTAGATTAAATATTGATAGGTCTAAGTAGGCCTAAATTTAAATCACACAGGACTAGAGGTATTAGGATGTATAGGGGAGGGTATATGAAGGAAATAATTGAACATGATGACCCTGAGGAGGTGGTAGGGACTCGAATTTTTTTTATAAGGTCTTGAACCTCTTCAATAAAGATAAAAGGATTAAACACAGTCAATGAATGTTTTTTATAGTGTTAAACTCATAGACCCTAATCATAAAATAATAATTATCATGGAAGGTATGAATGATAAGGATGGAATAAGACCATTTTAACATGTAAGGGTGAGTATTAAAAACCTAACCAGGTCATTGGAAGCTCAAGGCAAACTCAAGATAGCTCTCATAGACTTATTTTCTCTCTAGCCCTCATAAATGAACACTCAACCACTTGAGAGATTCCCAAGTTATGATTGGATATTTCATGACAAGGTTAATGTTTAAAATTTTATTTTTATTTGTTTTAGTGGTTCCATCACTTCCAATTTGTGGTATTAGGAAGCATAAATATGACATGTCTAAAACCCTATTAAACCACTCATGGTGATCCGATGTGAGAAATAGGATCCAAAATGATTTCTAGTGGAATGTTTAAAATTATTAGTGAAATTAATGACATTTAAAAATCCCATGATAAACATTTTAAACTCTTGGTTGGCATGTGCAGGTATAGAGGTGTATGGAATTGCTTAGACAATAGGACTATAGGTGTGCTTATGAAGGCGCAGAGTAAGAAGTGTCTTATAAATCAAGTGCATAGGTATATAAATACTTTACAAGGGTTTTAAAATATTATAAGAACCTATATAGGTCTCCAAAAGTGACATATAAGCTATGTAAGTTGTGAAGTTGGTCAAAAGTACAAAATGTACTAGTTTACAAGATAGGAAGCATGTATGCAGGTTTATAAAACACTTCAAGAGACTTGTATTTAGTGTATTGAGTTTAATAAAAAAAATTAAGACAAAATAACTCATTCCAATATTAATAAAATAAAAAATTCTTTCCAAACACTCCAAATACCTCTCAAGCCTACACAAGCACCTAAACTAGGGTTTTTGACCATTTCATGGTTTACCCATCCATACAGGGTCTCAAGGGATGAAATTTTAAATGGAGAATTATATTGGAATGGGTAAAGATAATCACATTATTTTATTTATTTTCACATGTGTGGGAGTGAGTTTGGGCTAAAACTCAATTTCTGGGCAAGGAGACCTAATTAAGGAGAGAGAATAGCAAAAAAAAAAAAAACACACTTCCACTGAGATTTGATCTTTAAAATTGGCATAAAATTGTAAGAGGATACAAGGTCCTAAAATATATTATCATTTTCTCAAGTTTATTTGTACATTCTTCTACACATGTAGGTTTACACATTTTCAAGGCTATAAGGAATGAGGCCAAATGAGAGGTTTTGGTGCAAAATAGAACCTTGGAAAGGGTTTTATGATTGTAAATGAGTTATTTTAGGTATTATATGATGTTAATATGACATAAAATAGAAATAATTACTTTATGAAGATTAATTCAAGATTTGACACTTATAAGCAACATTGGCCTAGTGAAATAAAAAGATTTCAAGACACCTAAGGAGTTACTTGATGAATACCACTAAGATGTCTATTTGAGAAGCTCCTAAGAAGTTTAAAGTTGTTAGTAATATATGAATAATTTAACTCAACTTGACATGATGTTTAAGAGTGTCACTTATCCATTCACAAGCCAAGGCAAAGAATCAATTTTGAAGAGAAGATCAATGTGTCAAGCAAGGTTTAAAACTCCTATGACACTTGGAGCAAGAAAAAATATTAAGGATAACACACTTGTCCTTGGAGACTTGATATATTATTTTCATATCTCCTTTCTTTCCTGTAACTCATGATAAACTTATCATCTCTCTCTCCTATGTCGATCTCTCCTTCTACTCTCACTTTCCTCTATATATTCAACATTGATAGGCTATGTTTGTATCCTCCACCTAGGTAGGTGATTCCATACCCATTTTCAGTCATTTTATCAATGAGAAAATTATAATTTACCTCCTCCTTTGATTGGTTTCAATGTGTGTTCCTGGTTATTTGATATTATCAAGTGATTAGCTTTGATTCCTTGGTATGTTGTATTTATCTAGCATTCATGTTCAATTTGGAATCCTTTTTGTAAGTCTTTTGAAGTGTCCAAGTGAGGTGTAAAGGTTGTGTGAGTTTTATTTTCAATAGTGTCATTTCATGACATATTGACTAGTCTTCCTAGCCCAAGAATTTTTCACAAGATTCATGTGAAATATTAATGTAAAGAGGTAGATTAGGTGTAGCGTTTGTTTCAATTTTATCTCATATCTGAAGTGAATTTGTAGCTGATTCATAGTGCTCAATTATATTTGGTACATCACCTCCATTATAATAGGGTTCTCTCCATTTTTTCTAGTAAGTGGTAGATTAATGTTTGAGCCTAAGTGATTCATCAAGGGGAGCTAGCCTTGTAACCTATAGGTTCACCTCTCCAATAGGTCACCCACAAACTTGAGGTGATTCCATGTTATTCCAAATTTGGAAGGCTTGAACTACCTTCAAAAGGGTGAAAATTTGGTTGATAATAATTTTATCATGCTTGGTGGGATTAAGGTCCAAAGTAGTGGAAGGATTTTTGGTGTTGTTATTCTACATATCATCCTTTAAAAGAATATAAAACATCAATCATGATTCTGTGCTCGATCATCTAGTACTAGTATCCTAGTCACTGGTTAAAATAAAGTTGTGATTTCATTTCATTATCTTGATGATTTTTATTGCTATGTATGAAGAGAATTTTTATAATATACCTCCTTATTAGTCCTATAATTAACCTTACCAGTTTTATGATGGCTCATGTCAATCCTATAGCTCTCCTCATCAGCCTCATTATAATCTGTATCCATCCTATGATCCTTATTAGCCTTGTCATGAGTAATATCAGTTTTATGATCAGCCTTCTCAAGATTATGATGTACCTAGCTAACATAGTCACTTCTCAAATCATTCCATTTCAAGTTTGAAGTAAACTCTTTTGAGAAATGAAAGGTATATGGTAGGGATTGAAACACAAAGGGAATATGGTCAAGATATCCCTAGTCATCTCATTCATAATTTTAGATACTCATTATAATCAATAAAATAATAATGGGCACCTATTAAGAGATAAAATTGGCAAATCCTCTCAAGTGAAATATTTAATGGAAGTCATCTCATTTAAAAACTAAAAGATAAGCTAAGAGTTCATGAAAGATATCATGTTCAATCTTATCAACCCCATGTGTCTTAATATATACCACCTTAGTCCTCATTTTTACCACCCATTCTTCCATAAGATATCATTTTGAATGAGATTCGAAGTGGTTCATATCCTTCATATATTCCTCAAACTTTCCCTTCTTAGAATTCAATCCAAGATATCATTCAAAGGAAGTAGGATATTTTTTTTGAGAAACCTATTGTTGAGAACCAAGATTCTACTTATCTTCCTCATAAACCCCTAAAGAAGTCTTTCAAGACTCCAAGATGGAATCAAGTTGTGAAATCATGTAGTAATCAAGGTGATACAAACATATATTGGGGAGTTCAAGTCAAGAAATAATTTGAACATATGCAAGTCTTTCCCATCCCTCCTCAAGATACCTCTTGTATCGCATACAATTATTTTTGTGCTCCTTATCCTCATTATTTCACTAATGACCTTTTATAAAATCTATTCCAAGAGACTTTAGAAAAACACACTTAAGATTTAGAGTTGAAAGTGAAGAATCTTTAACCAAGCCAATATTTAAATTTTGAAATCAAATAAAAATTTGTGCCTATTCAATCTCCATTTCCATATTAAAGACAAGAGGGGAGTCCTACTTGATAAGGTTGAAAATAGGGATAAAAATATTAAAGAACCTTAAGAATGATATCATAAGGATGAGGTGGTTGTTGAACAAAATGGGGTAGTCATAACACAAATTAATTTTCTTTCTCTCCAAGTGTTCCTAGAAGAGTCTTCCATATCCAAAACCTAAACTTACAATAACTTTACCTTGATCCCAAATCCTATTGATGAATCATCTACCATATATCATATTCCCTCTCAAATTCATGAAAATTCTCACCACCCTCCCACCATCTCCCTTCATGAGAAAGAACCTATCATATGGGAGATAAATGAAGAAGAAGCTTCATATGCAAGTGAGGTTCAATTAGAGTGTGATGAAGATACTTCAAGTGAGTTTGATGAGGAGATATTCATTGGTAATCCACTTGGGGAAGATAAATGTAAATTAATTTTAAAATATGAAGCTCAAGAAGATAATCTTGGTGGTGTGCTTCAAGAAGTATATACAAATACATCTAATCTTGATGAGGTTATATCTTCTCTTGATGTTGAATTACCTCTAAATCAACAAGGTGAGGTCATGAGTTAATGTGACATGGATTAAAATGGGGGGAAATGTGAATTTGAGGAAGGAGTGAAAGATGATCAAGATGTTACAATAGAAGAAGCCTCTACAGATGTAATTTAGATTATATCTCTTTAAGAGGGAGGTCAAGAGAAGGATGAAGATATTTGGTAGTAGTACCTAGACATATGAAGTGAATTTGAGGCACTCTAAAGGCATATAATTCCTATTAAACAAATTGAGAATGTTTTTGAGGCTACTCTCTTGCTTCAAAAATAATGTGGAGATCCTCAAGAGACCATTCATGCTTGAGAATCAATGTGGAGATCCTCAAGAGACCATTAAAGATCAAATACCTCATTTCATAGTCTTTAGAAGATAATGATGATGTTTCTCCTACAAGAATAGATATGGTCATGTTTGAGATAGGCACAAGCATCAATATTCATCATGAGAAGGATCTTGAGCCACATGATGAGTTCATATTTATAGGGGATTGGCTTATTGTTTTCATTTCACTTGAGAGCATGACAAGTGGAGCGACACTAAAGAAGAAGATGAAGGAAACAAGAGAAAGGTCCAAGAGGAAACTTGTCTCATGCCATTTTTTAACTCATGGAATAAGAGATAGTAAAATATTCCCCTTTGATCCAGGAGGAAGGAGTTACTTTTAGGTTAGTTGTATATAGTTAGTTGCTTTTTAGTTTTTTGTGTTTCCTAAGTGATTATCTAGCACATGTGCATGCCTTATTTCTTTTCTTTATGTGTGTTATCTTTGTTTTATGTGTTTGGAGGTCAAATCAATTTATTTTTTCATGATCAAGGTCTGGTTAGGTATGAATCTAAGTGAAAATGACTCCATTTCCCAATGGAAGGACAAGGCCACTAGTTTATTTAGCATAATAGGTATGCTACCCTCGTGAATCACAAATTTGTTGACCAATTTTGACCCCCAAAGATAAAATGTCAACCCCTATAGGTAAAAAATTAATTATCATGTCTTCATAACCTAGTTCAAATATTTGTCATGCCTTATGTGATCTTTAAAATGTCTTTATAAAGCTTTGTTAACATAGTTTAAGTTAAATTTTTAAATATTAAGGTAATGGTTGTCTTGATCTTGTACTAGTATAGTCATGTCATGAGGTAAAAAAGGTGGATCCAAAAGGTGTCATAAGTCCTTAGGTTTCTCTTAACGTCACTTTATCACATAATCAACTTGTATAAATATCTCATGTTGATTTGGAAAGTTTAAGGTTTATATGTAGACTTTAGGGTAAGAGAAATGTAAGAGAAAGGTGATTTTTGGTTAATTGAAACACATGACAAAGCATAAAAAATGAACTATCTATAATAATAATATTTCAAATGTACTTGTAGTAGTTAAATAAATTCTATATATGTCATCAAGTTAGAAAAAGTGAGAATCTTAAATTTTAATGCTTAAGAGGTAGTTTTATGCACTGGTACAAAATTCAAGAGTTCATCTTCAGGTGAAAAAATTTAATAGGTTTATGGGATTCTTGATGTTAAAATAATTCTTGTATTGTAGATATAGATTTCATATATATATAATTTTCTTCAAAACCTCCATTTCCTTCTTTAATAGCTTGTAGAATTAGTTTTCAAGTGGATGGTAGGGCCAAGAGAGAGAGAGAGAGATTCAAGGGCTGATATTTTTTCCAAAGGAGATGGTCTTAAACACCTTCAAATTTGTGGCATTGGTTAGGAGATCCATCCCCTCTCCTTTATTAACACTCATTAATAAGAGAGGGTGGTCTAAAATAACTGGTCAACCCCATAAGATCATTATTTATCCTCAAAATGAAAGTTTGAATATGGTTAAATTAATGAAATAAATTGAAAAGGATATATAGGGTCTGTATATGCATCTTTCATGTTTTTCCAAGTTACATTTCACATGTGTGGGATTCGATTGATAATAAATATCCATTTTTGCATATATGTCAAGAAGACTGTCATATTTCCTTCATTGTTTTAGAGTTTTGCATAGGGTTCTAATGCATAAAAGGGATATTTAAATGTTTCATAATATTTTTAATTTATTCAAGGATATCAAATCATCTGATTACCTTTTTTACTAGTCCTATAATGGATTTTATTTTCTTAACTTGAAGATTGTGTTTTGATGTTGCCTATAATAATGATTGAAAAGATGTTTGTATTTCATTGTCAGGGGATGTGTTGTATTCTTGAATATCACAATAAGCATAATCAATAAATAAAGGGTGACTTCAATGTTTGACAAGGTCAGGACAAACCAAAAAGATCATAAAATAATCAAAAGGTAGACCTATAGGTCTCCTTTTAACCTAAAAAGTAATAACTTTTGATTTAAAAGATGAGTTTCAAGTGATTACAGAGGTATAGTAGCTGAGTGAAAATAATTTGAAGGTTAATTTAGGTCAAATGGGTGAGAAAATTTCCATTAATAACCTATCTTAAACTCTAATCCAATTTCTAGCTTAAATCTCTACCTACATTCATAATAGAAATAATTTGACCTATGAGAGAAGATTCAATCAAAATCAATGTGGTTGTAGCTCATAATAATAAATAAGGGTTAAGGTCATATTAGGTCATGAAATAAAGAGAAAAATAGATAAGGAGATTAAAAAATAGGACTCTTTGAACACTGTAAACTATGTCAACATTTGTATGTAACCTACAAGCCTGATTGGACACTTAAGGTTAATTTTCAAGATCAAAGAAGATAATGAAAGGTTTTGTGATTGTGATTTTTAGATATAAAAGTGTTTAAAAGATAAAAGATACATGAAATAGTACCATAAAGTGTGATATTAAATTATAACAAGTCCACCTAAGCCTACACTCACATAGTTGAAATTGACAAAGTTAGGATTGCCCAAGTAACTCAGTTGGTTTTCCAAACTTGAGGAAGAAATAATGCATAATAGTGAAACTAGGGATTAAATAAAAAATATTAAACTAAATTTTTTGATTTTAATGGATAAAAAAGTTCATATGATCATTTAAAATATGAGATGATCTTAAAGAGCATCAAAAGGTATTCTATAGGGAATATATCCTAAACTAGCAGTCACTTAGCTAAACATATATGTAGGCTTACCTGCCTATATGAAATGTTTCTTGGTGTGTGAGATATAAAGGTATAAAGAGGAATTGAGTCATATGAATATGTTTTATTTGTGTTAATTTGACTGAATGTGTTCTTCAGTGCCAATAAATGAGACTAAATCTAGATAGATTTGTGTAAGCCTAATAGGCCTAAATTTAAATCAAACAGGATTATAGGTATTAAAATGTATAGGGGAGGATATATGAAGAAAATAATTTAAAATTATTACCTTGATGAGGTGATAGGGACTAAAAAAAACATTTATAAGGACCTAAACCTCTACAATAGAGAGAAAATAATCAAACATAGTCAATGAAGGTTTCTTGTACTATTAGACTCATAGGCCCTAAGCATTAACTAGTAGTGATCATGGTAGGTATGAAGAAAAATTAGTGAATAATAAAATTTAAACATTCAATGTTGAGTATTAAATCCCTTACCAGGTCACTAGAAGCTCAAGACAAACTCAAGAAAGCTCTCTCAGACTTATTTTCTCTCTGGCCTTCACAAATACACACTCAACCACTAGAGAGACAAATTTTCTTGGATATTTCATAACAAGGTGAATGGTTGTAAATAGTGTTTTTATGGGTTCCCCCACTTCCAATTTATGGTATTTTAAAGGATAAAGAGTACCTATCCTCTATGAATTATTATTAATAACTTGACATGTCTAAAACCCTCATAAACCCCTCCTAGTGACTTGATGTGAGAAATAGGATCCAAAAGGATTTATATTTTTTTAAAACCTATTATTTACCTTGGTAACATACAAAAATCCAATAATAAACATTTTAAAACTTTGGTTGGCATGTGCAGTACAAAGATGTATGGAATTGCTTAGAAAATAGGCTTGTAGGTGTGTTTATGAAGGTGAAAAGTAAGGAGTGTCTTTTGAATGAAGTGAATATGTCTATAAGGATTTTATAAGGGTTATAAAACCTTATAAAAACCTATACATGGATCCCAAACTGACATATAAGCTATGTAGGTTGTGAACTTGGTCAAAAAGTGGAAAATGCACTAGTTTTCAAGACAAGAAGCCTATACACAACTTTATAAAACACTTCAAGAGACCTATCATTAGTGGATTTAGTTGAATATTAATTTTTTATAACTAAAAATACTCATTCCAATATTTAGGACCTAATTTTTTTTCCAAACACTCCAAATGCTTCTCAAGTCTGCATAAACAACTAGACTAGGTTTTTTTACCATTTCATGGTTTACCCATTTGTATAGGGTCTCAAGGGATAATAATTGACATGTAACATGATAATATAATTAATAAAGTTAATCACATGATGTTTCATAGTTTGACATGTGTGGGAGTGATTTTTGGCTAAAACTCAGCTTCTAGGCAAGGAGGGCTAATTAAGGAGAGAAAATAGCAGAAAAGGACACTTCCACTAAGAGTTGGATCCTAAAAAATTGGAATGGAGATATAAGGGGATAATGGGTCCTCAAAAATATTCTCAATTTCCAAATATAATCAATAAATTAGTTTACACAAAGAGGTTTACACATTTTTAGGGATATAAGGAATGAGGCCAAATGAGAGCTTTTGACGCAAAATGGAGTCTTAAAGAGGGTTTGATGATTAAAAATGAGTTGTTTTAGGTCTGATATGATGTGAATACACCATCCATCGAGATATTATACCTTTTTTAAGAATAATTTAAGATTTGATACTTGTAATCAACATTATCCTGGTGAGATAAAGAGATTTCAAGAGACATAAGGAGTTACTTGATGAATACCATTGAGATGTTAGTTTGAGGAGCTCCTAATAAGTTTATAGGTATCAAGAATAGACAAATAATGTAACTAAAAATGACCTGATGTTGAAGACTTCCACTTGTCTATTCACAAGCCAAGGTAAAGGGTCATTTTTGAAGAGAAGATCAATGTATCAAGGAAGGTTTGAAACTCCTATGCCACTTGGAGAAAAAAATCATATTAAGGAGAGAAAACTTGTCTTTGGATACCTGATGCATCAGTTTCATACCTCCTTATGTGCTTGTAACTCATGACAAAATTTTCATCTCTCTATCCTATTCCCCTCTCTCTTTCTTCTTTCACTTTCCTCTTTATATTCAACCTAGATATGATATATTTATATCCTCCACCTATGTATAGACAAGCCCTACAGAATTGAAATAATTTTATCAATGAGAGACTTCTATTTTATCTCCTCCTTTGAATGGTTTCAATGTGTGTGCTTGATTAGATGATTTTATCAAGTTATTATCTTTGATTCCTTGCTATCTTGTCCTTGTTTACCATTCATGTTTAGTTTGGAATATTTTTTGGAGGTCTTGTGAAGTGCAAAAGTGAGAGGTAAAGGTTGAGTGAGTTAAATTTTCATTAGAATAATTTAATTACCTCTTAACTATTCCTCCTATCCTAAGCATTATTTAAAACCTTCATGTGAAATATTAATGCAGAGAGGTAGATTAGGAGTAATGTTTATTATAGGTTAATCTCATAATTGAAGTAAATTTACATCTGGTTGGTATTGGTGTAGTATATTTGGTGCATTAACTCCATAAGAATAGGTTTATCTCCATTTTATTATAAATTGGTAGATTAGTGTTTGAGCCTAAGTGATTCATCAAGTGGAGATGGTTCTATAACCTAGAGATTCACCTCTCTAATAGGTCACCTAAAACAATGAGATGATTTCATGTTATTCTAAATTTGGAAGGCTTGAACTACCTTCTAAAGGTTGAAAATTTGGTTGATAACATGCATATATAATACCTTTACAACTTATTCAAACCTTTGTATAGTTATTATTAACTACTTGATGTCTTTCATCATACTATTTCCTATAGTTATATTAGGTATATAGGATGCATCCACATGGAGTGAATGAATTCTCCAGGTAGTTTCAATATTAGCCACTATGTAACTATGTCTTGACCTTTATTTAATAATAGTGACATAGAAAAAAATCTTCCCATAGTAAGTATAATTGCTACCAATTTAGCTACTCACTAAAACTAGTGTTAAGTTTATATAACCTCTACTCAACATCTTCTTTGTTGTCTTTTAGTTCTGATTCCTCTTCCATTTATAGGTTAGTCTAAAGTTTTATATCTAAAACTATATTCTCTTGAGTATTTACATTCTCTTTGTATATTTATACTCCATAAGAACATAGGATCCATTCTCTTCTATTGGATGTCTACTTCTTCCCATTCATTGTGAATTTCCCTTATTAATTTTACTCACATATAATTTTATCCTTTCCTCTTATAGAATATTCTTATTGCTTCATATATTTTTTATTTTCGTAACTCCCTTTAAATCCCAAAAATGTCTTTAACATATTCTACCTTCTCCTTGTCCATTAATCTATCTTTATTATTAGGTTTTAATTA